>JPYR01000100.1:100786-116882 GCA_000775305.1 Belgica antarctica | reverse complement strand
ATCGCCAAAAGAGTATTTTTAATATAAAAAAATTAGCAATTGATTGAAAAAGTGGATTCGAGGGTTGTTCGATGGAGTGTGCGTTGGTGACGTGGAGTTTGCGTCAGTTAAATAGACTTTTCACATTTCTTTTTTAAATATCAAGTCCCGAGAGAATTTTCAACTGTCAACCCCTATAAACCATCACCCACGAACAATTCCCGCTTTAATATTATTATAGTCATGCAAACCACGCATGTCAGAAGCAGTTTGAAAGAGAGAATTATTCAAATTTAATTCTACTTACCGATACTTGACTCATCCTCGACGAAACGCTGTGAATATCTGATAAAGAGCCTACGCCATCCTCGCTAACTCTGGTTCATAATTAAATCAAAATAAATTAATTAGCCCGTTAATGCAAATGTTCAGCGTTCGTCACCTCTTCAGCGGTATGAGTGTCGGCGGATTCGGTGCCTGCTGGGGTATAATGAGGCCTCTCGTAGTCTGCGAAATTGGTCGTTGCTGCGAAATTGAAATATCACCGGCAGAAGCTAACGATATAACTCCCGGACCTCTCGTCGTGTAGCACACTCGTCCACCCTATTGCGTAAAATGAGTCGTTATGTTGGGAGATGAGTTTTAATGGCCCTCGAATTCGCATTTGTTGCGAACATTTGTTATCAAAACAAGCATGAAATTCATTTCAAGGAAGTAATTCACCTCTATCAGGCTGTTTTTATAATTACGACCGAAAAAGTTCTCACAAAACAACTCGACATAAATCCTGCGAGTCATTGTGGAGATGTGAATTAATGCAGCACATAACTCATCCGACCATAATGTTCACGTTTGCGCTTGATCCTACCTGTATCGTTGCCGCTGCACCTCTTCCAGACATTAAAAAATCGTCTGGGTCGCTCTCGTACGGAGGTTCATCATACCAGTGCCTGTTCACGTTGCTGTAGTTGTTGCTCGTGATGGAGTCGTCATACATGTAAGTATCATCTGAGCGTGAAATTTGAAAGAAATAAAAAATATTATGAGCTTTTCTCTTGAACATAAACATCAGTTGCGGCTTTTGATTCTGTTTTCATGTTTGAAAAAATTATCCGCAAAGGATGGAACTCATGGCTTAACCAACTTTCCGAGCTCTCAGTGTAATTATGAAAAAACATAAAACTCATAACTTTCACTTCACAAGCACGAGAGTGCTCGGTTTCTCGTTTATTTGTTTTTGCCGGTCGGAGATGACATTGCCCGTGTATTCGTTTCATCCACTTTTTCTCGCCATAAATTTCTGTTTAACATGGTTTGTTGATACTGACCTGTCCTTCCTTGTTGAATTAATCCTAGCCGGATGTCTCTCAATATCTGCAGAATCAGGCGAGAACAAGCGAAATAAATTTTTATTCATTACTGATTAAATAAAATCGCTTGTGCGTTGGCATAGGCTTGATGGCAGGAAGTTCTTGGTTTGGAGACTTTTGAGTTTTTAAAATTTTAGAAAAATAAATTTCAAGAGTAAAAGTTTTTCTGAAGTTTAAAGCTTCAATTCAATTGTAAAAAGGCTTAGAAAAGTCTCAACAAAAAGAAGTTCTTGACACAATAAACCCCAACAACAATCGAAATTCCCAACGACAAACCAATTTATCGACGTCTATATAAAAGAAGTCTCTGCGCCAGTTGATATATAATTTATGCCCATGATTGGATTGAAACAAAATACGTGCCAGGACGTTCTTATGTTCTTGTTAACTTTTTGTCTAGTTTACCGAAAGGCGTAAAACAATTTTTGCCTTCTTTCTTTTCTCTCGCAACCCTGTCGCAGCCGTAAAAAAGGCTTCTTCGGAGCTTTTTCCCCATTCGTTTTTAAGGGTTGGAGAAAAAGATGTTTAAAACTTTACGGGACACAAATTTCGTAAATTGTTTTGTCGGAGAATTTGAGGGATTATGTGTGGAGCAAATGAGTTATTTAAAGCCATGAAATTACCTCTTCGTGCTCCCTCTGAAATTTCTCCTTTTTTCGCATGGCCTCTTGAACCTTCAACTGAAACACAGAAGTGACGGGTGGATGTAGGCGATTAAACAAAGATTCGGGCCTTCAAATGAAGTAGACTCACCCTTTGAATTGTTTCCTCGAAACTGGGTTGAAGACGTCCATTCATCTGAAGCTGTCTCAGTCTTTCATTCGCTAGCTGAACCGGTGAAGCGACACAAAAGGAAGAATTGATTGCACTTAATTTCCTTTTCATACAAATCTTCTTACCTTGTTTTGCGGAGGCGATGAATTCTGAGCCCTCCTGTTTACAGTCTTTAAGCCTCTCAGCAATCTTGCCAAAGTCGTTCGCTTCTTGTTCGTGTCACGAGACTCTGCGAAAAAGAGAGAAGACAATTCTGCATTAGCAAATCAATTTTGTTGGAGTGAAAAATTTTCTGAAATTTCGTTTGCTGGAAACGCCGAGAGCAGGTGGATTAATTACGTCATATTTAAGGCAGAAGTTTGTTCAGGTTGAGAGGATTCAAGATGGCAAACGGCTTTCTGAGACGTTTTGGATTATAATTTTCTTTTTGTATCAGTCTGAGTGCATGAAGGAGAAATGTTCAGCATGCTTTTAGGATATAAAAGCTGCTCAATATATCTGTTTGGACATGTTTTACGTGTCAACTTGCAACGTTTTATCATAATTCATCTATCAGCTTCCTTGTAACTCAACAGAGAACGAGCTCGGAAGCAATAACTTTGTATTTTATAATTAAATCGTTATTTGAACAGCTTAAATTAAGTTTGCACAGCTTTATTGGAAGATTAAATTATTTAACTGGCTTGTAATAATGCTGACGTGTTCCCTTTTATGCATTTTTCATCAAATTTCAATTAATAAGCTCGAGTTTTTAATTGCAAACCGTCGCGTATAATTTTCAAGTGAAAAAAGCATTTTTAGTGATTTTTGATTTTTTCAAATTAAAACACGCAATCAAATGAATCGCTGTTGACTGAACTTTGAGTTTAAATGAATTTACAATCCACTTCAACGAAGCCCATCAAATTTGATTCGAAATAATAGAAAAGTTTCATTATTATTTGCGCTCTCGGAAAAAGTTTTTTATGAGCTCAGTTTTTTGGTATTTTCAAAATCATAAATGAAAGAATTTTTAACCCTTGAACCTGGCTGTTTGGTGAATTGAACATCAATTAGCATTAAAAGCTGCGTCAAACAGCCGTAAATGGTAATCAATCTGGTGAACTGTATAAATGGCTGTTTTTAATTAAGTGAAACGATTCCGAATCGTAAATTAAAAGCAGACCATTGATTAAACGATGTAAGTTACCATGATTGGCTTGAACGTCTGAGTAGCAAGTTTACATCAATTGCTTCACGAAAATTCATGTTCGCATCGACTCAACTTATCATGAAGCTGCAAATTTGTGGTAGCAAATCACTGTTTGCTCTGCAGATAGTTCTCGAAACCTAATCTTCAATCAAAAACTCAAGCCCCAGCAGAAGTTCTAACTGCCACGAGTGCTGAATTTAACTGAGCTCGGATTACTCACTCAAGTCCCAAGCAATTTTCTAATAAAATTTCCTTTATAACCACTCCGAAGCGACGAAACTTGTTCATTATTTAACTTAACTCGAGCTTCCACGAAAAAATTAACTTGAGGGAAATTCAATAATTCATTCTTTTCTCATAAAAAAAATATTTCCACACAATGAAGTAAAAGAAACGACGATGAAGTGAAATAAAAAACATCGATTCGGGAAACGATTAAAGCGATATTCAGGATATAAATAAAAGTCCGTAAAGGAAAAAGTTTTAAGAGGGTAATAAAACTTGTCGAATGGGTTCGCATTCAAGAGACAAAACTTGCTCAAAGGCGAAAGTTTAAGATTTCGGTGTCGTACGACATTGTTTGCCGCCCAGAATAATATTGATTTCGATATGAGCAGTAAATAATGGCAAGATGTTGGCAACAAACTTCACGGCAAGGGCTGTTGAGTTGCATGTCGAGGGCTTTCAACCCGTCCAACCCACTTCTGTCAACGGCCTATGTTTGCTAATTTCGGCTGTTTTCGTACGTAGAAGACCTTTAACTACCTAACAAACTTTGCGAAGCGTTCCTAAGCAGTAAAATATGAATAAATAAATTTTTCTCTCGGTACGGAATATTTTCTGAGGAGTTAAACGTGAATAATTTATTGCTTTTGAATATGGATTTCGGTAGCTAAATAAAAGGCAGTAAAGGCAAGGCGCATTAAAGGTGTCGAATGAAGCGGGTCTCGGTGCTCAAGTTAAATTCCATGGAAATTTTCCATGGAAATCGAGACTAGCGAGAAACTTCCACGGTGAATAATGGGCAAAATGTCTTCTTGATAAAAAGTAATTGCAGTTTTAAACTTTCTTCCTTCAGTTCTAGGCGACGGCAATCGGAAGTGATGTGTTGTTAAATGCTTTTGGAAGTGGAAGTTGTTCAAGTAGATCGTATTGACCGACAATTTCTTGACATTTCCAAGCAATTTCAATGTTTTTAAGCAACATTTAAGTGTGTAAACTTCTTGACTTTAAGCTTAACGAACAAAAATAAGTCAAGCCTTACTTAGGACATCATTTTAACATCAAGAAGCTTCAGCCACATAAAATTTCGTCAACTTCAAAACCCAAGATTCCAATTTCTTAGCGTTGAAATCTCCAAAATTGAAATTTACAACCTCCCATCACGTCACCGCCCATTGCCCCCTGTGGGTTCTTATTCTCTCACGGAACTTAAAATGAAGTGAAAAATTAAATACAGAAAAAGTTAAGCGTGATTAATCACGAAACGTGCCAGAAAGTTTTTAAAACTCTTTGCGGATGTTTTCCGTTCCAAGTTTGTACTGCTTGGATGGCGCTCGGGATTGTTTGTTAACATAAATAGAAAAACTTTTGCCTTACCTCCAGGTGGAAGCTCATAAAAATAAGCTGATCTCGGACTTGAACAACTGCAAGAAGTCAAGAGTATCGATTAAAAATTCATCGGGCTCATCAATAATGCCGCAGCGCTTTGTCTTACCTTTGTTGTTGCGTAACAGGTACATTGGTTGAACTATTTGGTAATGAATTTTGCAGTGGCATCTGACCTTGATTTGTTTGTAATGGGTGACGCCCTCCTACCCTTTGGGCAAACACTCCATAACCGAAGCCATAAATCTCATCTTCTTCCTTATCGGAAAGACAGCTTGATGGCTACAAGGAGGGGAGAAGTTTTCATTGGAACAAATGACACAGAAGAAACGGCATTTATCTCGATTCTCTTACCGAATATTTCCCCGGTACGTAGAGTGGCTGACTGTGACTATTCGGAAGGGTGTCAATTTGATTGCAACTTCCTCTGTAGCCTTTTCCCTGTCCCGAGCTGTGCTTCGGACTCCGGTTCGACCAGGCCTTTCGTCTAGCGTCTTCGAGCAGCATAAGAACCTCGCCGAATGGCGCCATTAGAACTTCGCAATAAACAGATGCTAAGCCTTCTAAATGACCCCGACCGCCGTCCTGAAATGTGAGAGAAGGAACAGAATTGCATGTAATTTGATCTGCCAATCGTCTGAGTTTTTGTTTCGATCAATTCTCGCTCGAGTTTCAGGTACCAGAGAAGCAGACGCAACGATAAAATTCTTATTACCAAAGGTTTTAACACATTTGCGAAGAATGCAATTGCCTTCCAGCTTATGCAATAAACAAATTAGAACAAAGACAGCCAACAATGCGAACTGCAATGAATGCAAATTTTAAAGGAAATTCTAGACGTTTTGCTTCGGCGGCAAACATCAAAACGCTTCGAATCAACCCCTTATGAGGCTAGTTAAACTCAATTTTTTTCGCATAATGCACAACCGCATGACACAATTGTACGCAATTTCCGCAGACAATCGAGTGTAGTCCTTAAAAATTCAAAAGAACAAAAGGAATATTCAATTTGCGCTTGTTTGGAGGTCGGTGAAGCCAAGCAACAGCGCCAGTCATGTCAAGCTCTTGACGGTTTAAAAAGTCATTTGTCGCCTCGCTACTAACTGCTACTGATAACGCTTAACTCGACACTCTATAAATATGTATCACTCGTTCGGATCATAAGGTTAACGATGCTGCTTCCATCGACATGATAAGAAGAAAAAAGGAACGTCGTCGAGTGTAACGATTACAGCTGCTGCGGATTAACTAGAACTGCTGTTCAGTTCGGTGTCTCGCTACGACCCGAGTAGGTACAATTATGACTTCATATTTGATCAAGAAACCTCACAAAAGTCACGTATTGGAGGACATATTAATACTTTCTGTATTGACAGCCAATGGTTACAAGTGTTTAAGTAAACACGAGAACGTGTGGATATGTGACTGAATGTGAACAACAGCTTAAGATGAAGTTTATGTCAACACACTCGCAAAGTTTGCTTTTGAAATCTCTCGAGTTGTTGTTTCGGTAGTTGGAGAAGAAACGGCAGCGGAGATGGAGACGAAGCTGATTTGTTGAATTTCTTAATTCTTGAGAAAACTTTCGTGGTGGGGTTTGCGCGTGGGTTGCGTCGTGGTGCGGGGGGAGTAATTTGTAATTTTGTTGAACTAAGAGCTTATTGAACGTGCTTCGTTTGTTTTTATGTCAAGCGTTTTTGAAAGTCTAGACTCAGTTCGCAGATATTCTTTGTTTAGGCAGTTTAGCCCGGAATCCTGAAGGAATCCAATAAGAAACGACCCTTACCAAGGTTGTTTTAGGATTTTAGCAAGAAGCACATTAGAAATTCCAGCCAACAGTATTTTTATGAGATTCCCGCTAACTTTCTTATAAGATTCTTGTTCACTTGTTTGCCAAACTTCTGTCTCAAATAATCAAAATGTTCAATCTTGGATAAGCAAAGCCTTCCGTCGAAAGTCTTACGCACCAATAACCCAGCCCACTGACAGCCCGCTTCACTCAGTATCGTCATAATCAGCATTACCTCCATCAGCGCTCTTCATTTTGAATAATAATTTCAGCATGTTTGTCTACTCACTGGTGTCGAGTAAGGATGTGCGGTTAAATAAATGCCATCAGCCTCCAACTGTTCCACCACCATCACATCCAAATCCATTAGCAACGGTGAATTATCTCGTTCTAATCCATCAATGTCGACGGTTGAGCTGGGATCTTTGATTTGTAGATAAACACTGGCGGCCCCCTTTTCTCTCAGCAGCCGGATACTTTTGAGTAGTTTATGTCGATGCGACGGATTTTGCACTCCGATGGCATCCAAGTCGGGATCGCCGACTTGCTTGCAAATCTCTAAATCGTCGTAGCCGTTGTCGAGAAAGCTGGACGCATACTGCGACAGGCCGAGACCTTTAAGCCACTCGCAGACTATGTTGCTGCCAGCCATCTCCCCTGATTTAATCTCGCTACTTTTAATCAATTTAGATGATTCGATGGTCTTTTCTCTTCGTTGTGTTTCTCGCTTTTGATTAAACTTCTTCTGTCAACATCATTAAATTTTTATATAAAAAAATCTCTTCACTTGTGATTTTTTGCGCTCCTGCGAAGATAACGGAAGAGAGAAGGGAATTGAACGTAAATGGAGAGTTAGAAGTTGCACAACTTTTCACAGCGCAGTGGCTACGAAGTAATTAAAGTATCATACTCGGTGCACAAGCATCACCAGCACTTCATGACACTTCACTTCTTTCATCCGTAACGAAAGTCAAAGAACATGTCAATGGTTTTTTTTGTCGTTCAGTCGTTGAGACTGGAAACTCATTGCAGACAGTTTCAAAAACGTGAGAGAGAAATATCAAATTACAATTTATTGATTTTCGTCGCTTTTTAATGAAAGATTCCTTTTTTCTCTTCTCTTGAACATCTTCTGGTTGTCTCTTTAAGCAGTTGTTTATATTTGTCAACCGAAAGCCTGCACACCAGGCACGGAGAGCGGAGGTTTTTGTAAGAGATACGTCCTATCAATTTGTTATCCCGGTGTGACGGTTGGGGTGGAGGTGAACTTGAAAAAAAAACTACTCAGAATTGTAGTCTCGAAGGATCGGAAAATGTGGAAGTAATTTTGTGGCGGGAATAGGGGCGAAAAAAACGAAACGGTTACAGGCAACGTGATAAGCAGCGCTCAGTTTTAAGCCGAAAATCACTTTGAATAACTTTGAAGAATAAATTTCAAGAAAGCCAAGGTCGTAAAAACTCGAATCGTGCATTAATTAATTGGCCCCACATGTCGTTCAACTCTCACCGGGCCTGATTAAAGTGGCTTTGAAGATCAAACGTACGACGGAATGAAAGTCGTCTGTTGACAAATGCAAATTATCGGGGGCTTAATGGAAATTAACATCAGATCTTGGCTAATGTTGTGATTAGGCAGAGTTAAAGGCAGATAAAAACATTCCAGGGCACAGATTGTCGTCTCAGTGCCGACTTTATCGATTTTCTGTGTTCACTTTTTTCTAACACTTTTAGGAGACATTACATTGAATCGTGTGCTTGAAGATTGTTTCATTAGTTTTAGCGATGAAACGAAAACAAAAAACTTTTTACGCTTCAATGTGCTTGCTTGCTGCTTACTCGTTCCCCCAAGAATTACCGGAGGTACAGTAAGGAGAACAGGTATTCTCTTTACTACGGAAAGCCGAAAACACACACAGACGAAAACAATGTCGCGTTTTTTTGTATCATGAATATTTTGCATTAACATTTTCTTTCCTTTCTCGCCACTTGCTTTTTACTTTTTTTATATTTTTTGTGCCTTCTTTGCATCCGAATTCATAAATATAAAAGTGAAATTACTCATTAAACTTCCCGACGTCGTGAGTTCATCAAAAGAAATATCTCTTTAATTCACTTAGAGAACTTTTTTTGGTCGTTCTTCTCCATTTTACACAAATTCCACATTTCTACTCTTTGTCGGATCTCTTTCAACACACAATTTGCGATGCTTCTTCACCGAGACCGACTGGTAGGTTTCGTCGATTGCTTTGGAATTATTCTCTTGCGTTTCACAGCGCTGGTTCAGCTTCATCCAGCCTCGATTAAACTTAATTTCACTTATGAATGTATTTTATTTTTGACTCGCGCTGCTTGCATTGCAGAGCGTCTTTAGTCGAGCACAAACCATTTAAAACTGAGTGTTTCGATGTTTCTGGCCAGAAATTTTCTCTCTTGCGAGAACGAGAATTATGGATGTTGTGCACGCAACATTGGGGGAAACACCGGAGTGAAGCATACACGGAGAGTGAAGAAAGCAGAAGACATGAAAAGGCGGCAACGTTGCCTTAGAAGGAATATTTGAACGTTAAAAATTTCATGGTAATTCCATCTCGTTATATTCTCTTGTGTTAGCGACACCATTTGGCTGCAAGCAAAGTTTCGGAAAAGTTTTGCAAGAAAAGATGTTTTTGTAATGTAACTTGGCATCTGAATAATTCAATAACCGAGATGATTCTGCGGTCCAACCGAGAATGTACACCCGCAATAAAAAAAGAAGCAGGCAATGGATTTCGACGGAAAATTTTGTAAACGACACAGACAACTCGACGATATCTAATATTTCGTTTAATTATCGTTTATTTAAAATTTTCACGTGTTTTTTTCACGTAACGGTCCAAATTTTTCACCACGTGGTCGTAAGAAGTCGTTATTTTTGAATAAACGACAATTTGACAAATCGACAAACCGTAAAACCGTGTCTATTAGACAAATAATTCACACGTCCGTACCCTGAAAAGAAGCCACACAGAAGGAACTTGAGTCAATGCTTAATGTTCACTTTTTGTTAATCACGCGGTTAGCCTGACTCTGATAATTCGCATTAAATCAGACATGTGATGATAATTTCACTAATCTTCCATTCGCATGCTTCCTTTTAAAACTTGTTAAATTTACAACCGAGAACTTAGAGTCATGATGATGGGACAGCTTTGGGGAAGGAAATTGGAAAAGTAATTAGAAATTTCCTTGTAATGTGAAGATTCTTGAGCTGGGATGCTTGGTAATGATGTTATATCAAGAAATTCTTGTTGGGGTTGATGGTACAGTCTTGTATCGAGTGTAAGGCGACTAGAGTTGTGTTTGATTTCGCTGACTGAGCTGGCAAAGACAGTCTTCTTTAAATCTTTAAGGTTGTACGCTGAGGATCATGAAGAACAAACTAAAGAAACTTGGGTAAAGCGAAGGAAGACTGTAAATTTGAAAGTTTTTCCAAATTGTTTATTCGACTTGAAACTTCATCAGTCATTTGTAGATCCTTCAAATATAATCATACATGAATGAAAGAACAGTCAAATGCAACTGCTAATTCCAAACTAATGCCGGAATAGAAAGTTTTATCATGTTTTGCTAAGCAAGGATGATCGACAGTTATGAAAAAAGGATTCAAAACGAACTTAACTGATTATATAAGAATGTACTTTGATCACTTTCTGCAACTTCCTTAAGTTTTCTTTGAACTGTTTCTGTTTCATAAAACTTAAAAAATTCTTTCATTTATGCCTGAATATATTCCCCAAAAACTCAAAGCTATATTTTTCATTTAAATCTTTTTCATTCTTCGACTCTCTTCTTTTTCCACCGTAGACAAACCCTCTCAGAATTGTTTGTAAATACTTTGGCATCCTTCCGTTCCAGCATGCATCCTACAGGAAAATTTCCTCTGCTCATAGCGAGACTTGCCTTTTCTTTTGAAGATGAAGTGAGGGAAAAAAAATCTGAAGTGGATGTTTCTCGTGAAATTTTCATGTTCCTTCTGTAAAGTCACTGAACTTTCAATGATTCTTCTCGTTTTCGTGTTCCATTTCACTTCAACCAAGATGCTGTGCATGTAAAACACACAACGTTAATTATGCCAGCTCCCCATTAAATGTTGTTTAAAACGCTTTTCCATCATCAGCAAAAAACACAAGAGAAAGGCCTTTGTCTGGAGCCTTTGGGTGCTTTCTATTCAACACGTCATGGTGTTCGCTTGTCTTTATTGTCCTGAAAACTCGATTCCGCTGCATGATGAATGCAAATTTTCACGTATTTGCTTAGGATGTGACATGTTTTATGCATTTCTCGTGCACCAGGTATCGTCTCAAGGCTTTTCCGGGTTTTTTTTCGTTAATTATACCGAAATACACATCACTAAATTTTACAAAGTAAAATCGAAAAGCTTTTCAACAGTGCTGTCAATTGAAGCACTGTGACTTTTGATGACAAAACTGCGGAAATAATTTTTCTTCTAAGAAAATCGTTTGAAATCTTACAATTCAATTCGGCTGAGCAAACTTTCTGAGAGGAGAATTTAGTTGAAAATCTAATTGACTGCATGATCGAATCACTCCCAGTAGTGAACAACCGAAAACGAGAAGAATTAAACCCGGTTGAGTGCATTTATTCATCAGTGAAAAAAATTCCATCGAGAAGAAATCTGAAAAAAATGCAAGCCCGATTAAAGAAAACTTTTCACCCATTATTTACACCAACTTGAGTTCTCTAGCACGAGCTCCACTTATGAAAAGCTCTGAAAAACAGGAATGAATAATTAAAAAGTTTTGCAGACGACGAAAAACCCGTTCTGAGTGGAAGATTTTACGCCACTTCGACATTCACTTCCTAACGAGCAATTTTACCGGCTCATTGCACACACAGCGCCCACCTCGCCATGTGAAATTGCTTTCGGTAGAAATTAATCACCGCGTTTTACATTTAACCTAATTAGTGGAATTGTTTATTAGTGCTGAAAAACTATTGTCACACGCACCGCAACTCACATTATTTTGAATCGCCGTACAACTTATTATTGAAATATCAACGAAAATGTTTTTCCTGCGACCATAAATCACACTAGCGCGAAAAAAAATGAGAAAATAAACCCATGGGGAATAACATTTCGTTAAAACACTTTCAGTCCATAAATTAATGAAATAACAAATATTTGCCTCAGTGTTTTTCGGAGTATTCTCGACTTCACTCGGCATTCATTAAAAGCGAAAAGCTTCGGCTTTGGTTTAACGCTTTTAAAACTTTGCAGAAAAGAAAACTTTTCCACTCTCTTTTAATGAAAATTTGCATGTTCAAAGATTTCTTTGTACACTTTTAGCTGGGGAATCGAACGAAAAGTCGTAAATAACGTCACACGTCACGGTGGTTGGATGCAAGAAACTATCACAGACGCCCTTTAACTCCGAACAGCGGCAAATGAGTTCTTTGCACTGATTTCCAAAGCAGATTTCAGCACTCAAGAGCTTAATTTACATCGTTCCTCCCTGTTAATTAAACAATCATTGTTAGCAATTCGTTTCATCACGACACCGAACAATTGAATCCATTAACTGCACCTTTGCTTTTCTTCGAACACTGACAGCGCGTCGAGTGTTTGTTTAAAGGCGAACAATCCGTGCTGCATTAAAGATTTTGTTTGGTTTTGATTGACTTTTAACATTGCAAGTGCAAGAAATGCATGTATCATGTACACAGTCGTGCAAGCATGTGAATGCAATGCGTTTATTGCCACAAAGATGTCTGGCGATTGCAAATAGCTTTCAAAAACTTTGTTAAAGGCTAAATTTCCCGTAAAGTTTTTGATTGCTAAAGTGGAATAATGCTTTCGAATTACTTCAAACGCAGCTTTGTAGTGGTTTCTTCTAGGTTTCTTCCTGTCCAATGACTCTTCTGTTAATTTTTGCTGCAAAAATGTGCGCTTCTTTGTGTTGCTAGATTTTTTGTTGGAGAAAATTAAACACGAAAAGCCTTCAAAGCGCTGTTCAAACATCACCAACGAGCACACCCTTTATGAAATGCACACAGCAAGTAAACTACAATAACCGCTTTCGAGCGTTTTCTTCACGCCGTTTATCTCGAACAATCATCTGATTGTAGTCCGAACAATCCTTATCCCCAATCCATCATCAATTACGTCATTTAGTCACGGGCTTTTCATTCTCCAAATCTAGAAATCGTGTCGAGTTGGGCAAGGTCAGATGTGAGAGTTCAATAAAGACCGTTATTAAATAGCCGCAAATGTGTTTCCCCAAGCCTTATTTATTAGACAAATTGTGGGTGTCGGGAATGACTTTAGATTAGGCGACATCATTGCGAGGCACACCCTGCAATTTTCTTTATTTTCAATTAGAGTGGAAACACATAAAGAAGCAGAACGAAAGAAAGAAGTAAAAGCTCTCGTTATTCTCACATGGTTTTCTCAAAGATAATTACGAAGACGGTGAGGGAGAAAAAGTCTTAACTAGGCGGCTTAAAACATCATTCAGGGCTTGTGTGGCCTTCAAAGAAGTAATTTCGGACCATCTTCGTATCATGGATGTGCCGGTTATCGGCGGGGAGCAATCTTTTTCATGCTCTGCTTGCGCAATTAGAGGCAAAGAGGAGTCGATGTCTTGAAAGGAGTTGCTTTCTTTGGCGCTGAATGGCAGGAATCTAGTTCACGAGATTGATCTTAAGCGATTACGACGAAAAAAGCGAACACAAAAAATAGGAAAAACATCAACAACGGCGATGTTGACTCAACAACAATTTAATGAATTTTTTAGACGAAATTTATATTTATGAAAAAAGTTTTTTATGTCTCGAAGACATCTCTCGACAGTGGGCGAACGAAGAAAAGCGCTGGGGAAAATTGCTGACTCGTTCTAAATTTCAACAATACCACGAAGGCGACGTCGTTGTTTTCCTTTTTTGCGGGTCTCGAGAATAATGTGTGTGAAGCTTTATCGGAGCGAACATCTGACCAGTTAAGCTTTATCGTAATAGAGAAAATAAGTTTTTCGTTTCTCGGCTTGCGGGAAAATAACTCCGGATTTTTTGTGTTGATCAATTTTAATCCGTGATTAACTTGAATGTTTTTTTGGAAGGCGAAGCGAGACTTTCTCTCCGCGAACGGGTTTTCTCGAGCGCGAATGTTTTCCGATCGGAGAAAATGTTGCGAAAGCAAGAGCGAGCTCGAAAGCATGCAGCAATGGCCATCCTTTCACCGAGGTTTATGAACGTGCAGCAATAAAACTTGAGCTAAGCTTCGACCCGCTATCGAACAATAATTTTCTTATCGACGTTTCTTTATTACTGATAAGAATTGTTGAGCAATTTTTCGCAGTAAAAGCATTTCAGTATTCACCGTCGAGTCAAAGAGTTAAAAATGCGTATACCAACGGTCGAGAAATTCCTTTGTTGTCTGCGGCTCGAGACCGGGGCGACCATCCTGGGCTGGTTTGGGGCGATATCAGCAGCTCTCGGACTTTTCGTAGTTCTGCTTACGTTCGGCGTGGCAATCGTGGATTTCAAGCTTTTGTTGAACGCCACCCAAATCGCTGACACGCATCCTGAGCTCTCGTTCAATAATCCGCACTCACAGTTTGGCAAGTTTAATGAATTAAGGCCTAAAGCCATTTAAACTAATTGGACACAATTACAGTTACGATCGTCGCCCTGTTTCTGATGAGCGCATACTGCGCAATTTCGCTGTACGCCTGTGTTCAACTGATAAGAAGTGTTAAGAATGTAAGCAAGAACGGAAATCGAGTCACGATTTCACAATTGACGATTTCCAATTTCAGCGGAGTTCGAGACAAGTCCGACCCTATTTAATTCTGATTGGACTCGAGACAATCTTCGCTTTTCTTACCATCCTCCAGTGGACCTGGAAGGGAACAATCGACGCAATCGTCGGGACTTCAATCAACGGTTACCTCTTTATTTGCATAAACTCGCTCTGGGAGATGTTCCGTGATGAAGCGATGCGTGGTCACAACCGACAATACCAAAGAGCCATTATGGAGAAAGTTTGAAGTTCATGTTTGAGCACGAAGCTGGCACTTTATTTAACGACGATGAAAATAAACTTTATATGTCTAAACTTATTTCGGTTCCGGTGACGTCGGTGACGTGGAGTCACGCAGTCGTTTCTTAGTTGTCTTCATCTTTTGCATCCACAAGTCCATTCTGGTGTTGTGTGTGCGCTCCTGGCCGGGTTTGGATCGAGGGCCGGTTGAAGTCGACAAAGATGAGCGAAGCATTCGGGCGGGGCTGTTCCCGATTTCGACAAGCGGTGATGACGTGGTTTGGGGCTCGAACGAATCTGAAGACGATGAAATGTTTGGAACTTCAAAGATGGATGATTTAGGGCGTCTTCGCGTTGTGAGCGGTGTCGGTCCTATCGGCGGTTCTTCATCTGTGTCTTTGAAGTAAGCGAACTGAGCCATAAACTTCTGAATTCCTCGAGGCAATCCTTTCAACTCTTCTGGTTTCGTTAGAACGTCTTCGTCCTTCAAAAGCTCGAGCGTTTCTTGCATCGGCAACAGCTCTTCGGTGTTTAATCGCAGCGTTGCAGTCAAGATTTTGCTTAGAAATTTGTCCATCGAGTCATCGGGCTTGTCATACTCGAGCGACGGCGCCTGCATTCCAACCTTGATCTTGATACAGGTGCTGGCTGTATCGTCCTCGGAATCCGTGTCCCATCCGAAGTTGTTCTTGTAAGTCTTCTTGGCGATCGTTGCCAATGGCTCAGCATTAACGGCTCTGTTGTCGTTTGCGTCATCCACTTCAGTTGGCTTGTACACAGTGAAATCCTTTCCAGCTTTCGGTTCGTTGAATTGCAATGTGTTAAAAAAGTTCTCGTCATGAACATCAAGGAACAAATTCTCCTGACTGAAATAATCCGTCATTTCAACAGTCAGCAGCTCATACTCGACGATGTTTGGTATGATATCACGCCAGAAAATCGTTTTCAGCTCGTCTAGTTAAAGGAATCAGTTTTTAAAATCACCGGCAACAACAAACAGCAAAGATTTCACCTGCCGAGTGCTGGATCTCGCGATTTCGAGCTCGAAACTTCTCCCAGACGTGGTTGAAGCAGCTCTCGGCGATTGCCTGCTTGTCGTGCAGGTACTCCAGCATCGCGTAGTGTAGATTCACGCTTGATTCGTCCATCGTCTTAATTTATTCTCGCTCGTCGGCGACGGAAAATGTTCTTAGAGTGGGGCGAGTTCGTCGGTGATGTTTTTTAATTTAAATTTGACCGTTAAGTGCGGCGGTGAAATTATCCAAACGTTCAAAAGCTTTTTAATGATACAATTATTGCGTAAAGTGCTGACGTTTGCTGTTTTTCTTGTGACTTGCTATTTTCTT
>JPYR01000100.1:88382-100776 GCA_000775305.1 Belgica antarctica | reverse complement strand
AGAAAATGTTCTTGAGTGGGGCGAGTTCGTCGGTGATGCCTTTTAATTTAAATTTGACCGTTCACGCACTTAACGGTGAAATTATCCAAACGTTCAAAAGCTTTTTAATGATGCATTTATTGCGTAAAGTGCTGACGTTTGCTGTTTTTCTTGTGACTTGCTATTTTCTTATGACAAAAGTATCCGAGTTTGTGCTGAATCGCAACTTTTTCGTTGATTTTCTTATAAGATTCAACTGGGTCACAGCTTAAGAGCGTTTTCATAGTTGAATTGCACCAAACTTGTCAAAAACTGTCTTAAGAAAAACTTTTACTTGCACTTTTAATTATTTTCAGCTAAGGACTTGCACAGTCTCAATTGCCGGCATTCACATGCGACAAAGGTGTTCCTGAATGACATCACTCGCAAACTAAGTCGTCTGTGAAACAGGCAGCAACGTTTTCTTTTATTAAATGTGGCCTTCAAAACTAAGTTTACATAATATATAAAGAAAAACTTAAACTAACAAGAAAATATGGAAGTACGGAGACGCTCGAGGCCGAATTGGGTGCTTTCGTAGTTGCATTATTCTCCGGTGCGAGATCTTCCAAGAACTCATCCGAGAAAGTTTCCGTCGAGTTTCTTACTTTTGGAAGTTTTGCTGGCAACTTTTCCTGGAGGAATTTTGATGATTTATTTTCGGGCTTATCTTCGAGTTCAAGTGACGTGCTGTTATCCAAAGACAAGTCAAAAGCTTCTTCAGATTCCGTTGCAGTTGCATTTTCTTTTTCAGAAAGTTTTGAGGTTCCTCCGTATTCGAAGGTGGAACTGACGTGCACCTGAAAGTTTGACATGCTTCACGGTAAACTTATTTTAAAAATGACCTCACCAACGCGAGAGCGGAGCAGAAAAATGCGAAAAAATTCATTTCAGATGTGCTTAAGCCTGCAGACACGAAAAACAACTGAAAACGATTTTCAGGCGTCGCTTCGAGATAAAACTTTTGAGAATCCATCTGAATAAACAGTGGATCAAGAACAATAGCCGACGACTCACAATTGCGACAGTGAAAATTGAAACGTGTTAATATTTGAATGTGATTCGTTCAGAAAATAAGAAATGTACAGTTCTCTGGAGCTTCTTAAAATGACTAGACTAGAACTCCTTTGTCTTCAGTCGAATTTCAATAGATTGACAATTTTTCATAGCTTCAAATGACATCTGCTATCAGCAGACAGATAGAACATCGCTGCTGATTTGCGTCACACATTTTTATTTACTTTTGGTGTATTTTTTTTAGCATCGAACATTTTTTGTGTTTTTAAAGCAAAACAAATGTAGATTCTGAACTCCGCAGTTTCCAACTGTTACGCCGAGAATTTGACTTGCTGAATGTTGGATTTGGGATGACGACTGCTGGCATCACAGAACAGCGACAGGAATTTTGTTATCAGTATGTGATTCGAAGGCATCATCGGAATTCCTGTAACCTAGATAGCAAAGTGTTTTTAAACGTGCAACAGATGTACTCGTGTCTCGAATCTCTGAGCAAAGTTTAAAGACATTTAAAGCACGAGTTTGGGGTCAAATGAAGTCATAAGATCTCCACCGCACGTCACTTTGATTAGAGATTCGAAAAATAATGTCAAGATTAATTGAAATAACTCGCAATACCTCGTTGATAAAGACGAGAAGAAGAAGAAGCGCTATCAGCTTCATGCTCGTTTGTATATTTCTCAATTAAATGAAGAACAGCGCAGATTGATTGTCATTGGCTTTGATATGTTCTTAATGTCATGTTTCAACTGAACCCCGTCCGAGCGCAGTGAACCGTTAAGCGTAAGAAGTTTTCTGCTTTTCAACAAAATCTTTCTCAATTAGCTAAAACTTTCAACTTTGAATAATTGCTGAGATTCAAAAACGAAACTGGTTGCCGATTTAGTTATTTACACTTAAGACTACAAACGACACTACAGATGTTTCCGTCATTAATCGTTGAAGATTTGAGAATTCCGTTTTCAAAATTGCGTTCTCTGCGAGATTTCGCTTCAATTTAGGGCAATTCGAAAATGATTTCTAAATTTTCAAAATCTTAGATTGCACAAAAACGGAAGTAACACTGCAAATAAATTCCCTTCAAATTTCCTTGCGACTCAACTTACGATTCGCCCCATTTTCGCTTCACTTCGAACAGAACGAACTCGGAACACTTGAAACTGAACTAAATCGCGAGTCGAGAAGTGAAGAGAGTGATTCATTAATAAAGCAAAAACGGTCAATTAATTAATATTCTGAGCTTAAAATCATTGTTAATTGAAACACCAGCTACCGCGGTAGCTTAAAATCAGTGCCATATCATCAATTCTGTAATATTTACCGCCGATATCCTTCTAATTCCTTTGTTGTCTCTGTTTCGGTGAGTGCCAAAATTCTTTTTTGTTGATATCGCAATTTGAGCTTCGGGCCGACTTCTTATCTGTGAAAAACCGCTTTCGATCTTTCGGGTTTCAATTCTCGTTTCTGCTTAACGTGAGTCATTCGACGAGACTTGCCTCTAATTTGCTCCGGTCTCGGTGAATCACCGAACATGACCAAAGCAAGATTGAGCAAGCTTTTGTGAGGGAATTTTATGAGTTTCATAATTTGTTTTGACGTCACAAGAGTCGCTGTTTTTCTGGTGATAAATTTTTAAGATGGAATCGAAACAGGAGAAGGCTGAACGGTATTACACTGATCTGCTGAAGCAACGAAACTGCTTCGAAGACAAAGTCACGAACATCGGTGCCAAGTTGAAGGCTCTAGACGAAGAATTTGATCTCGACTGCTATTTGCAAGCCTTTGTCCCTGAAAACAATGCTCTAAAAAAGCAAATCGACGTAAAATTTCAAGCGTCGCAAGCTAAATTGTTCTGTCAAGCCTCAAAACCTCTCCCCAAGGACGATCCTTGCCTTGATTCCGATTTGATCCGAGCTTTTAAAGTTGAACTCGACAACTTTCAAAAGGATTTCAACGATTTGCTCAAGGTGACTGACCCAGACAACGACTGCCCGGACTCGGAGAAACCTAAAGCCCATCACTCATCCTTTCCGAAGGCCAAGCCGTCCAAAAGAAAGCAACGTTGCAACGACGACCGCGGCGACTCTCTTTGTCTGCAGCAAGTCATAAATCCCGGTGAATTGTCCAAAATTTTTGTTCAAAAAAATCGCACCGACTTGGTACGCTCGTTCGAGGACAAGCCAAACTTTGAAGACAATCTCGAGACAATTTACATTTATCGATCAAAGAACTCCTGAATAAACTTTTCACTCAGTATACTTTGCCGGAGTTCGTTGTTGTTTTGTTTTTCTTAATGAAAAAATGGAGGAAAATCTCGATTTCTTAAACAAAGCTCGTGTCACATACTCGAATCTACTCATTGAGATTGGCATGGAGTACTTGAAGGCGTTCCCTCGAGCATCCCCCGGTGAATTTCTCGACGACTTCGCGTTGCCGAGCGACCACATTCTGAAAGTCTTGAGGAAAGAACAGCGAAGACTCGTTAAGCTACGGTTGAGAGATGCAAAGCGACGGCAAGCAATTAAACAGAATCTGGGTCAGAGCGGGATCAAATGCACTTCATCTTCACTCGCTGGGCTCTACTTTATACAATTTATTTTCTCTTTTTAGCTGCCAGCAACATGTCGCTGTATCCGTCTCTAGAGGACATGAAGGTTGATCAGACCATTCGAGCTCAGAAGCATGCTCTTGACACAATTTCTCAGCAACAGCAGCTCATGCACCAGCACCAGACTAACGCATACCCACACTTGACAGTGCCTGGCATGCCGTCGGCGCCACCGATGGGCTCTTCACCTGGCAGCTCGCCCGTTTATCCAGATCTCGTCGACTACATGGGACTGGAGCTGTCTCAGGACATGATTGCTGCCAACATGCCCGAGTATCTCCCGGGTGGAAACAGTTCTCAGCTGACAACTTACGTGCCTCCATCAATGCCAAACAACATGGTCGCACCTTTGAGTGGCAGCTCTGTTGGACTAGCACGTGCAGGATCAACCAACGGCATTCGCGAGATTATCTTGTGCAAGGATGGCAAGGGCAAAGTCGGTCTTCGAGTTCAGTCGATCAACAAAGGCGTCTTTGTTTGCGTCGTCGTGAAAGATTCGCCAGCAGCCATGGCCGGTCTCCGCTTTGGCGATCAAATTTTGCAAGTCAACGGCACAACAGTGGCCGGGTACTCAATCGACGATGTCCACAAGATCTTAAGAAAATCGTCACACAACAACATCTCAGTTGTTCTCCGCGACCGACCATTCGAGCGAATCGTCACATTGCATAAAGACAGCAGCAACTGCGTTGGGTTCCAGTTCAAGAACGGAAAAATCGTTTCAATCGTGAAGGATTCGTCGGCAGCACGAAATGGCCTGTTGATCGAGCACCATCTGTTGGAAATTGATGGACAGAATGTGGTAAGTTGTTTTTGAGCGATGATTATTGGCACTGGAAGGCTGATTTTCAATGAAAAAGGTCGGGTTTCGTTGAAAGAACAGCCTTTCAGTGTTAAAAGCTAAAGTTTAAATGAAAAAAAAATCTAATTTGTGTTGAATCTTCGTCAGATCTCGCTGAAGGACAAAGAAATCACCAAAATCATCGCTAACGCTGCACAGGTAGTGACCGTGACCATCATGCCGACTTTCTTGTACGACCACATGATGAAGAAGCTCTCGTTCTCGATGGTCAAGGAGAAAATGGATCACTCAATCCCGGACTTTTAAGCAGAGACACGCAATCGGGGCCGATTAAATTCTCTGTGTTAACTCTTGAAAATTCCAAATTTAGTCATTAATTTAAAGTATTTAATGCTGACTTATCATTTCGCTCGATGTTTTGGCTTTATTAGAACCAAAAATATTTGCCTGCAATATTGGAATTTGTCGCCAAACACACATGGTGCATAAATACGCTTGTGCATTTAATTGATTATTGAAATTTCACTCGAAGACAAGCCAAAAAAGGGACACGGAGAGCATGCTTGCTGACCTCTCCCACTCGATCGTCATAAATGCATGCATTTAGATTAGGCACTACTTCATGAATATTCATTTTTTATTCAAAAACATTTTATACGAGCATTTTTAGATGTTTAAATTTTCTACATGCATTATATTCCATTTAAGACAGGGGGCTGATCACAAAATATGACAAGCTCGAAGCGAGAACATTGCCCGACAATGGATGTCCATTAAAACAGGATTAATTTTGAATGAACTGAGTGCATGTCGATGCAAAATATTAAATGCATAGCTGCTGCAGTGGGACTTACGCCTGTTTTTGATGCAAAATGGTCACGTTCTGGCGATTAACACAATTCCTTGTTGAGTCGTTGCAATAAAAATGCACAGTTTCAATTAACAATGTGAACTCTCAAGCAACCAAAGATCCTGGAAATTAAATTCCGGTAACCGAGTGCCACTAAAATATGTAAACTTGACCAAAAATGAGACCTAAACAATTAGAAAATGCACTGTTTGTGAACAATCTCCTGTCAAAAAGCCATTAAACATACTCAAGAATATCTAGAATAGTACTTTGAAAGCCACAAGATGTGAATTTTACATTCCGTCACAATTAAACCTACCGAACCAATTTAAATTGTGAAGATAGCAACTCGAGAGTTAACTGTGCGGCAGACCGATTCGGATGACATGGATTTTTTTTTGTTCATGCTCAATTTAATGCCAAGGGGGATGAGTAATTGCAGATTGATTACGAACGAAAATTTATGGAAATGAAGTGCCGAAGCGCGCTGGAGAGAAGATCCGGAAGAAAGGAAAAGTTTTGTTGATGGAAAAATTTGTTGAAAGTTGATGATGTCGAGAAATTTATAGAAAAAATGACTCGCCAGGGTGGAAATGGAATGGGCACAAGTTGAAATTTGAAAACTCAGCAAATTCCGACGATGCATAGCATCGGTGTGACGAGAACGATTTTTTGTGGAGGAAGAAAAATTTCTCCCGTGATAGAATTTTTAGAAAAAGCTTTTCAATCAGTCGCCACGAAGCTTTTAAGGCGAGTTTCATCACGGATGACAGTCTGGTGGAGATTGATTGACTGGTTCGAGATTATTCACTTTTACATGAACGACACGTTTTGTCATTGTGAAATTAGGAGTTGAATAAAGAAAGAAGCCTACATGAAATATTTAAAATTAGTAAAGTTTTTTTATTGTTTACTGAAGTTTTAGATTTGTTTTCAAATAAAATGAGGGATACAAGGTGTATTCGTCATTCTAAATTTTGCCATCTGAAGACGCTATGAATTAAAGTTTTCACTTGAAACTTCTGATGAAAGCTCTAAGTTTGATTGCATTTTATTATGCCCCACGATTTTGCAATCATTAATGCCCATAACAAAGTTTGAGATCTACAATAAGTTTTGAAGTTAAGCTTTCATTGCAATATCCAAATCGAACTTCAATTGAAAGCTTTAAAACCGAACTTCGTTTGAAAGCTCCGAAGTCCAGTCTATTTCCAAAACTCTGAAGTCAAAGTTTTTGGAAAGCTCCGTAGACGAACATAACTTATAAGCATTAAAGTCGACGTTCGTTGAAAAGCTCCGAAGACTAACTCCACTTATAAGCTTCGAAGTCGACATTAATTCCATAGCTCCAAAGTTGATGTTTGCGGAAAGCTACGACGACAAACATCATTTATAAGCTTCGAATTCAAAGTTCAATCAAAAAAAGCTCCGAAGACAACCATTTTCTGAAAGCTCGGATATCTAGTGTCAATAAAAAAAAGTTCACAACTCCTCCGAGCTTGGCTTCACATCAAAGACAAAGTTGGCAGTGTTCAACAGATTATTTTATTGGTTTTCGGGGTGATGATGCTTCCATCAGCTCATTGATGTCATCGTCAAAAACTTTTCATAAACTCTTCCGACTCGGCCAGATGTGATAATCACGTAGCACTATGTCAAGCAAGCAAGCTGGATCGAAAGTTTGCTGAAAGTTCCGAGATAAATGGTCACGTCCCTTGATGGAACTTTATCATGCCGAGGCAAATGGTCAACGTCAGTTTTAATTGAAAAAGAAGATTTTCAGATCCTTCGCCGAACATTTTCTGTTTTTCTTCGAAATATTTTTGCTGTTTGGGTGCCCTCATATAATTGAAACTTTTTACATACTTCATCATCGTTCGTTGGCGGCAATTTGCTAGCCTAGGCTTCCGTGGAATTTCTCAACTAAACTTTTAAAATTGGTTTATAACTTTTAGGTCTTGTTACCTTACAAACTCCGCCCTGACTCCGATGCTGGCTTTCCAGCTTTTTGTGACGACTAAAACTGGCTTTAAAGTTGGAAACTTTAGGGATCGTTGTCGAAACATTAGCTTTCATAACTGGCATTAAACATTTATCAAATTTGTAGCTTCTATCGAGGTTCGGAAGGGAAAGGTACTTGATACACACACATTCTGGCTTCATTTCCGCTGTTTCTCGCAGCCTCGAAAATTTCGGCAGCGAAATAAAATTTTAATGTCTGTACTTCCATTAAAGGATTTTGGTTTTAAAGCGTCGATGAAAGAATGTTTTTGTATCTTTTGTGACTACGAACGTTCTAAAGCTGGGGGAGCGTTCATGTTTTTTGTAGCGTGATGAATCTGGAACAACGTTCATAGCTTCTCGTCCCCAATTTACTGCTAAAGAAAACAGCTTTCACAAGTGAACGGTGAAAGCCTCTCGCTTATCGAGTGAAATAATTTGCATTTGAAAGCTAGGAACTCTTATCTCGTCCATCGACGTCTCTTAATATTGCCTTTTCCAATGATTCTCTGTTTTTAGAAACAACCCTCGGTGTATTTTTACGTTTCCAAGTCTGCAAAGCTGTTTGTGCAGTTTTTGTGTAATTTCCGTCACTCAAACGGCATCCTTTGGATAAAGACCAGCCTTCGATGGCCCCAACGGTGACCGTCTTGTTACCCACAGCGCAGAAAGACTACAAAGGCAGTCGACGTGATGTGATATGTGAAAATTCCCTAAGGCGTCAGCTTCGAGTCTTATTTACTTCGAAGAGTTTTCCTGAATTCTTGGGATTCTCGCTTACGTTTCTACATGCATGACTTTTAGATATTCTCCACGACATGCTCCCTCGCATTTTAATCCAAAGACATTTTGTGTTTGATATTTCCTTACTCGTCCAGCGAAGTCGTTGTGGAGAACTTTTCCATAAATTTCCAATCGAACCTTTCGCTCTGCTGTTCATTCAAACATTTCCGCAAAACAAAAACTTTGCGAGACTATTGACGGATAGAAGTTAGGCTGCTCAATTACAACTTTGTTTTCTCCATTATCCCGATGAAGAAATTAAATTTCAGAGTGAAGTGAACAATTAAGAGAAAGATGAAATTTTCTGCTGAGAAAGAATGTGAAAATTGTTTTCATCCTTTTCCTAGGAAAATATTTTGAATTCTCGTCTAAGGAGATGATTACTTCTCGAGACGGCACTTGCCGTGTATTATCTCGTTAAAAAGTTTATGACAGACAAGCACGTGTTGGAAAGTTCCTTCAATAAGAAAAGCCGCTCGTTGGATTGAGTACAAAGTCGAGTCTTTGATCAATTTTTGTTTGCTTTGCAAAGCTCTGTACAAAGCTCTCAAGCATTACTTCAATCGAATTTTTATCTACGCAACTGTTACAATTAAATATGGTTGAAACTTAATTTGAAAGCTTTCCTAATCGAGAGGATGTTCAAAATTGTTGAAAAAGCTTTCGTAAAATTAGTTACTTTGCTGCTTTCTTAATGTTCATCGGTGTGTGATAGCGTTGAAGTAATTTTGTGCTTTTAAACATTTCTGTCCATGTCTTCTCCACAGACAAAATGAACATGTTACTAATGGAAACTTTGTTTTCATTTCCAAACTTGCACTTACTTTTACACTTACCTGTTTCAACGCCTTTCATCTCACTGAAAGCAAACAAAACCACGTCAAAACTTTGTTTCTGTTTCATCATTTTTCTTTAATTAAGCTAACCACATACAATTTCATACTTCTGATTTAATTATACAACGAATTAAAAGATTTCATTATCTTCACTGTGAGTTGTGTTTTTAATATAATTCTTGCATTTTAAAATTTAATTTATTTCTTTTTTTTCATGTCAGTGCCTTAAAGTTTTTTTTCCATCAAATAGAAAATGAAAATAAAGTAAAATACCCAAGAAAAAAAGCTTGAAGGGGCACTAGGAGACGAGAGTGCGAGAAGTGAACGAGGAAATCCAATTATGATGCAATTTACAAACAAACTGATTAGATCTCTGTCGAATCATAATCGAATTCCTGAACCTTTTTCTTAACGCTACTTTTTCCACCTTCATAAAACATTTTCTCAATAAAAAAAAATAAAAACAAGGAAAAGTTTGGTAAAGAAAATGTAATTTTTTGTCTTTTTTTTCATCATAAAGCATAATCGAAAAGGTCATGATGCTGTTGAAGCTCTCGGGGTGGATTTGCGCAAGCGAGAAGACAACGAGGAATGCTCCGTGCACAGGTGAACACCGAGCGACAGCACAAATTTGTAATCTGTTAATGTGTTTGACTAGATTTTTGTTTCGCTCTCGGTTCATCCTGAGATCAAAGTTTCCAGCTTTGCCGTGTGCATTTAATCAGCGTCAACTTGCCGCGGCTTTCAACACGTCCCCGAAAGTGCACTCGATTTGAAACCTTTTAATTTTTAATATCTTTAATATTTTTAAAAGGATTTCTATCTATGAATGGATCTCTTTTTCATCTTCCCCAGCATTCAAGTCAGAGAAAGAGAGAAAATACGCAATTTTCTTAAAAGGACTCGCTTAAGTTTGAAGTTAATTTCCTTTGATGCTCATTTTTGATGTTTATTTCAATTTGTCAGTTTAATAGAAATTCTAAAAAGTATATAAAGAGTTTCCTTATTTTTTGCTTGGTTTTCATTCTTCAAGGTTAAAATTAGTTAATTTAAATATATGTTTTTCAATTTTACTTCTTTTTTGTTTTTCATCTTTTAAGTAATATTTAATCATCTTCAATCAAAGTTCAAATATTTCTTTATCAATTATTAATTATTTTATGTATAGTAATAGATTCAGTTTAGTGGTTGCCGTCACTGTTGTTAATTCTTTCTTCCTTATGTTATCAGATTGATAAGGGCTGGCTTGGGTGTCTTATCAACTTGAGTGCCTTTCGTTTGAAAACCAGTTACAAACAAATTTAATCCAATCTA
The DNA here is from genome assembly GCA_000775305.1 of Belgica antarctica. Taxonomy (NCBI): domain Eukaryota; kingdom Metazoa; phylum Arthropoda; class Insecta; order Diptera; family Chironomidae; genus Belgica; species Belgica antarctica. The sequence continues at coordinate 90,547 of JPYR01000100.1, read as the reverse complement.
AGCTTTTTCAACATCTGTGACATTGTTCATGGATGATCCCCAAAGTTGATTGACTGATTTATACACAACTCACACTTTTAAAAGCTTCGGAAGCTTTCTGAACCAAAGTCACAAGCCTAAGCTTGTAGTTGTCCAATCAAGATTTATTTGATTTGTTAATTTGAGGTTTTGCAGACGTGACTTCGATTCTGAAAGTTTTTACTTGGTGCACCCGAACCAACCCATGCGAATAATTAAGGAGAAGAAAAAAGTTTCCTTCACCGAATTAGAATTTACGCAATTAATTTGAACGCGATCATCGCTAGAACTGAAGGACGATCGTGTAAGACTGCACATTTCAAAGCGCTTTAAGTTCTTTCTCTTCTCTTGATTTCTTCTGCAGCTTTATGATTTAATGTTTCATTCCGTGCACATTAAAATAGAAACATCGTCAATAAAAAGATTAAATTGCTTTTTTTATTTTGTTTTGAATCATTTCGTGTGGTATGCAGTCGGATGATGATTTAATTTCTCACCAACATCCGTCAGACAATCCGCAAAACAGTTTGTTTCATCGTCTTTATGTTGCACTTGAAAAAATATTCTTTTCTTTTTATGTTTCTTTAAAACTTTTCCTCACAAAACTTTTTTATTTTCAACATTCAAAAGTTGAACGAAAGAACGCTGAAGGAAGTAAAGAAATCTGCGTGTATTTTCTAATTAACAACTTTCTTGACATTTATATCTTGACGAAATAAAGGGAAAAAAGAGAGAAATAGTTTAAAAATGAGACACAACTCTGACGACTTAGCGTGTTTTGCGTCGTGTTCGGAAGAAGACATCTTAAGTGACTAAAATATGTAAAATTTTAATATGCGGAAGGTTTCCTGAATGTGGCCAGAGGACGATGAAAAAATAAATAAGAAAAGAAGGTCAAGCCTTGAGTTGTAAACGGCACATTCACCGGTGATCAGTGATTTGTTTGATCAATCAATTTGGAGCCTGATTACGTGTGACAGCCGTCGGGTTGATCAGATTTCGCTCGATCACCGGCTGACGTCGACACGATCATGTCATAAATCTCCGGGCTTGTGCCCCACACATACATTTAATGTTAACAGAATTCAATTCATTCCAATTCTTGTGTGACTTTATGATCATGTGAAAAACACGAGAGTGCGAAGGCGGTTATCTCTCGACAAATATAATTTCGTGCAAGGTAATAAATAAGTTTATGGCACTTTCGCTTTTTCGCACTCCACTGAACAACGAAAAGAACACTGAAGAAATTAATCGAAATCCCTTACGATAGCGCTGAACTCATAAAAAAACATCAACAACCGTTTTATGAAGATTGAATCATCGTTCTTATCATTTATATAAACTAAAATTGCCACATATTGGAAACAAAATCTGGTGAAATTAAACAACTTGCAAAAAAAATAAGTAAAACAAATCAAAATTCTCTCAACACAAACTAAAACTTTACAGACTAATCGAGTGAAGATCCTTCTCCTTACGATTTAAATTGAACCTGATGGCGTTGATTGCGATCATCGTAGAAAAAATGTGTTCAAAATGATTCACAATAAGTAACTTGGCGGGATTTGCTACACAATCTCGAAGGCCGCACGCGTCAAAACAAGTTTCGAAAGCGTTTGTAATCGGTTTGGACACTTCGGCTTAGAGACTCCACCGCAGCACCCAGAAAGTTCTTCGGAAGGGAGTTGTAAAGGATAAAACAGGGACAGGGGTGCTTAGAATATTTGCATTTCATCTCTTATCAGTTAAATGTGTTCATTCTTCTTCACTTTAAAGTAATTCAGTAATATTTCAGTTTATCATCTTATCGTCCTGGGCTTAAGCTTAGAGAACAGGTTAAAAAAGACTTTTTCTAAACATTTTCTTCTTCATTTTATCATCCTTAAACTTTCAATAAGTTATTTTTTCTTCTGGTTTTTTACTTTTTACCTTCATAATAAGAATTAATTAAACGTTGTTTGATGATGAGCGTGATTGGTTATGATGGCGGATGGCTAATGACGGTGACACTTTGATGAACGAGGGGAAGTTTTAATTATCTTCTCATGGACATTTCGCAACGACGCACGGTAGACTTGCTGATGATGGAGAGAACGAGAGTAAGAAGCGAGCGGGTGGATTGCGGCGGGGGTGGTTGTGTGTTT
>JPYR01000100.1:43938-61732 GCA_000775305.1 Belgica antarctica | reverse complement strand
CTCAAGCTCCAATCAAGAAGAAGTGAAAAAGTTTAAGTTAAGCTCAACTCGCCGTAAATTTGGATTAAAGAAACAATCGTAAATTGATTAAACGGTAAGCAGTTGGAGTGTCTAATGGAACGCATTTCATCAGAAACGCGCCAATTTGTCGCAGTGAATTGAAATTTTTGGAACTGAAAGTTATTCGTACACTTGAGTCAGCATGAACATGTGTCAACTGCCAGTTGAGTCAATAAAAGTGTTTTTGAAAAATAAATATTCATAAAGAAATGCTTACAAAGCTGCTAACTATGACTGCATAACATCACTACCAGACCGTGCCCAGCAATCATTTGTAAATTCATTGTTCACGTTTCTTTCGGTAAATCGCAAGATCTAATGAGAAACCATTTGTAAAAGATCAAATCTCTTGGAAGATTCCATTCCGCAAGGCCACCGTCGTTTGGAACACCCAAATGTGCACTTTGAACATACGCTTAGTCATTATTGGAGTAAATTTTTCAGTGCGTTTTGGAGTTCCCAGCTACAGCAATTTTTGACTTGCGAAATAATTTTCGTTTCATTGTCAATGTCGCGACAGTCAGCGATGACTCTATACTCTAAACAGCAAGTTCCGCAGTCTCGTAGATTAAGTTTGTTGAACTTGAAAATAAGTGTGACATTCAGTGCATTTTACATTCGAGTAATTCTCTCTCGCTTCACTTTCTGTTTACCGTAAATGACTCGTGATTCTCTCAGTTTTTTTCTTCGCGGTTGCTTCTTAAAACTGCAAAAGTAAATTGAAGGTCGTCCATAAACAATCGAATATTTTGTTTATAAGTTCCATAACAGTCATCAAAGTATTTGTACGTGATTAAAACTCATACGTGGGAGAAATAGTTCGCTATCTTGCGCAAGTTCACATTGTTTTGAATTTCCATGCAACTGAATTAAATTTAAAATTGTCAACTGCTGTGGCATGACTTTGATCGGAGTTATTGATATGCGAAAGCGAAGTTTGCTTCAAAAATTTATTTATTGACTTGAGGTGGCAAGTGTGTCTGGGCCGAAAACAAAATGATCTTCAGTGTTGTTTAAAATTTAAACAGACTGAATTTTTACAGCGCAATTCGCGGCAATAAAAAAATGAAAAAATCTCATTAAAATTAGAGAAAAAATCGGAATTAGCTTTTCAAGGGAAATGTAAATAGTAAGCTTAGTCAATTTTGGAGTATATTCAACCGTGAGATGAAATATTCAAATTTTGTGAGGTTTTGTTGTGTACACTCCAAGCAAAATCTGACACAAAAAGTTCATTAGGAGTTCAGGAACCATTAGAAACTGATAAATTAGACGTCAGTACTACAATTAGCACTTTATTAACAAGCGCTTAGATCGTAAATATAGACAATTTCATTGAAAAGGTTAAACATGTAAATTCAAATTAATCTCTCGAAATAGAACCGTTGCACTTCACACTTCTATTCAATACTAAATTTGACAACTTTTTTTTCAGTGTTTTTTGAGCAAGCTTTAAAATGTCAGAACCAGCTGTCGTGTCATACACTCTCGAGTTAGACTTCCCAGAAGACATCAAGGACATTGCACTCAAACATGGCGAAGATCCAAACATCACGTGTCAGCTGATGCAACAGTTGAAAGACATGGTCTATGAGAAAGGAGACTGCAACCCACACCGCATGGACGATGAATTTCTGATCAAGTTTCTCCGTGCGCGATTCTGGAAGGTCGAAAACGCCTACAAGCTGGTAAGTGACCAAACTTACGTGTAGTTGCAATTTGTTTACGGAATAATTATCATGCAGCTTTGTCGATACACAAAACTTCGTGAAGACAACAACCAATGGATCGATAAAGTCAATCCATTGAAACTTGCACTTCTTGGTGATGAAAACATCATTTCCACGACGCCTTATCGTGACCAGACTGGAAAACGCATGCTGATCTACCGCTTCGGCAACTGGAAGCCATCGAAAGTTCCAATCGACGAACTTTTCAAAGCAACTTTGGTCGTCTTAGACATCGGAATCATGGAACCGCGCGCACAAGTTCTGGGAGGCGTTGGAATTTTCGATCTTGAAGGTCTTTCCATGAACCACACCTTCCACATGTCACCATCAGTCGCACAGAAGATGATCGCCATGATGGTGGTAAGTTGACATTCACAACTTGAAAACCTAAATTTTTTCAATTAAATTTGATTTTCAGACGAGCCTTCCATATCGTACAAACGCCATCCACATTGTCAACCAAGGATGGGTGTTTGACGTTGCCTTCGCCTTCTTCAAACCATTCCTTAATGACGCTATGCGATCGCGGCTATTTCTCCATGGCACAAATTACAAATCGCTTCACAAACACATTAACCCTGAGAATTTGCCGAAAAAGTACGGCGGGCTAATGGAAGAGTCTTCGTACAAGCCTTGGATCGAACACTGCAGGAAAAACGAGCAAGTCATCAGAAACTTGGAGTTGCACGGCTATTTGGTAGAAGAAATCAATGAAGAATAGAAGCGGACGTGATAACCAATGCATTTTTATTGTGAATTTACCATTAGACTTAAGTTTTCACACTGAAAGTAGAGTTTAAGATGACAATATTAGAAAACAATAAAGAAAAGTGTTGCAAGCTTCCAAAGTCAAGTGCATTTTATTACAAATTAGTTTTCTTGATGTTTTCAGACAAATAAAAAAAAACCAATGATCTCAATAACTTTGGAGAATGTTAACAGGAACTTCAGAGATCTGGAAGCTTTGTTTTGTGAACATTTTTGTTTGCAAATTCTGATAAGGCTAGAACATTGATCATTTAGCTTTTGACATGTGAAAAATGAACAAAGATTAGCCGATTTAGGCTACAGTTGTTCAGAAACCAGCAGTCTGTGATTGAAGTCAGAAGAAAGTGAAACAAAAATAGTTCGACCTGATGAAAATCATAATGCTTCAACTGGTTATCAACAACAGAATCATTATAAAGAATTTTTTAATTCTGGTTGTGTCATTAAGCTTAATTTTCCGGATGTGCTATCAATTAAAACTTGTTGACGTCCACAAAGTTTTATGAGATATGCAAACAATGAATCATTTTACAACTATCAATGAAGGTTACCCGTTTGAATGTGAGTCAGGGATTGAAGTATATTCATTGCAAAATAATATTTAACTTTTATTGGCAGCTTAAAACACAATTCTGTCAACGCATTAATTCGAATCCAAAATAACTTTTACAAGCACATGATACATAAGAAGGTAGAACTTCATAGTTTTATTAAAAATGAGCTCAGCTCTTAAATGTATTTAGTTATAGAAATAAAAGAAATTAAATGAAATGAAATGAAGGGCAAGAAACTTGATGAAACCTTACAACCAACAATTTATCTAGGAAACTGAAATTTATTCCTTAATATTTATTTCTTAATATTCGATAACCAATGAAATCTACGTAATAGCTATCACGTCTTTTACAATTGAAAGTTTCTTAATCACTTTACCTATACAGCCGATAAGATAACCTAGCTCAAAATTCGCTATCAATAATATTTGTCGTTCAGTTGGTGTCTAAAATGTGGTGGCTATACATCGCTCTGTTCGTTCTTTTCATTTATGTTCTCGATCAGTTCCTTTTTGATAAACGGCTTTTGGAACTTGGTGAGAAGTTCAATGGACCAAAACGATGGCCGATCATCGGCAATGGAGCTTATTTCTACGGCGTTGGCCCAAAAGGTGAGAAAGCTCGTGTCGGCTTATCGGAAAGTCAAAGTCCGGGAAATTTTATTTTTTTACTCTCGGCTTTGTTATCTTGCGATTTTTAGTCGCAATATCTATTGACATACATTCCAACACTGCTTGGGATTTGTTGTCAAACAAAATCAATGATTATGCAATTTCTTATCAACTTTCAGAGTATTACGGATTCGTCAAACAATGTATGGAGACCTTCGCGAGAGATAAGACAAAGATGCTTCGGTTCTGGGTTGGAAATCAACTCGAGGTTAACACTGATGACCCTAAGCACATAGAAATGATTTTGACAAACACAAAATTCATCTCGAAAAGTTCGCAGTACAGTTTCTTGAACGATAGTCTTGGCGACGGCCTTTTGTTCAGCACCAACCAGAAGTGGTTCAGCAGACGTCGGGCAATCACACCAACTTTCCATTTCAAGATTCTTGAACAATTCTTTGAAGTTTTTATCAAGCACAACCAAATATTGCTGAAAAAAATTGAAGCAAAGGCCAATGGAGAGATTTTTGATATATTTCCGCTGGTCACTGCTTCAGTCATGAACGCTTTGTGTGGTGAGATTTGTTAATTCGTGAACTTATGAAAAGTGTTTCATGAACCAAATTTTAGAAACTGCAATGGGCTGTGAATTGAAGGCTGAAGATTTTAAATACTTGGACGCTGTTAAGGAGCTGGGTTACCGTGTTGCAGAAAGATTTCTTACGCCTTGGCAGAGAATCGACTTTTTGTTCAACTTGACTGATTCGAAGCGAGAACAAGATCGATGTGCTAAAGTGATGCACGAGTTCACGACGAGAATAATCGAAGGAAGACGTCAACAACTTACCAAGGAAAAAGTTCAAAACTTAGACAACTTGGATGACGACGATGTTGGCTTGAAGAAGAAAATGTGCTTGCTTGATGTTCTATTGCAATCAACAGTCGAAGGAAAACCATTGACCAACGCTGATATTCAGGAAGAAGTTGACACATTTACCTTTGCTGGCCATGACACAACAACGAACGCGATCTGTTTCACGCTTTTCACGATTTCCAAATTCCCTGAAGTGCAAATGAAGTTGAACGAAGAAATTCGGCAGATCATCGGTGATGGTGAAGTCACTTTTAAGGTGATCAACGAACTGAAATACTTAGACTTGGTGATCAAAGAAACGATGAGATTGTACCCACCAGTCCCGATTATTGCACGAAGACTTCACGAAGAAGTTGACTTTGGCGATTTCATTGCACCTGCAAACGCGAACTACAACTTGATGTTCTACACCCTGTTCAAGAACCCAGAAGTGTTCAAAGATCCTGAAGAATTCATCCCCGAGAGATTCGTAGACAACCAATTGTCTCCTTACGCGTTCACACCGTTCTCTGCTGGCCAAAGAAACTGCATCGGACAGAAGTTTGCGCTGTTGAACGTCAAGAACAACATAATCAACATCTTGAGAAAGTTTGAAGTCGTTGCCGGCAAAGTTGAACCGGTTCTGGAAATTAATTTGACTTTGAAGTGCGATGGCATTTTGATCGGTTTTAAACCAAAAGCTAAATAATAAAACTTGAGTTGGAAAAATATTTTGAAGCTTTCGAAAAGTTCACCCCAGACGCAAACCTCGTGCAAACATCAAACTTTACACTCATCGCGTGTTTGATCGATACATTTTTGCGCGCAATTAAACGGAACCATGAAAATTTCCTTAACCACACTCGTTGACGAACACTCTTTCATTGGGTCATATGGCATGTGCCCGCTGCAACCACGCAAACGTAGAGAAGACGTTGTCATGGACACAAACAAAAGTTTAGTAAACAAATTATTTGAGCTGGAATTCTAGAATTTTTTCGGTAAAAAGTGGATTAAAAACATCAAACTTTAATTAAGTGTGTCACTTTTGGATTCCGAGTCTTTATTTTCGCTATGTTGAAGAGTAGTAGTCGAAGTCGAATGGGTAGCGTCAAGAAGAAAGGACCTGGGACGTCCCCGTTGCATGATATGCATTTTCTGTCTTTGAAAGAATTTTATAACAGCATTCCAGGTGAAGTTGATAACATTTTGACACACAAATTGTAACAAACGCAATTTGAAATTATTTTTCAGACTACAGCGACATCAACCATCTTCCTGAAAAAGAATTTTATCGCGAATTGAATCATCTGAAGAAGAAGCAACATGAACTGACGCACTACAAGCGACGCGAAGCGAAGCCTTTGAGAAGTGAAAAAAGCTCGAGATCGTCAAATCACTTCGACTACTCGCTCGGCCATGACTTGGAAACCAAGCGCAACATCACAGAGCGCATCAGCTTCGCCGACGATGGAAACTCGATAAGTTCTTGGCAGATGGAATTCGGGTCAATAACCTGTCGAAAGCGAGAAAATCGCAATCAGTCTCGCTTGTCATCGGCAACATCTCGCCCGCGCACAAGTCGTGCCGAATCACGGTGTCGAAAACAACAGCCGTCGCGTTTATCAAACGTTCAGGACGACTACGACATGTTGAATTCATTGAAGAACTTCCGCAGCAAGTCCATCAGCCCGACACGAAGTCAAATCGCTGAAATCAAATACCAAAAAACGCTGGAAGAAGAGAACAAGTTCTACAGTGACATCACGCAAGACCAACTGCAGTCGGTGGATCACGTGACGAAGCGAGACCCAATGAAGAATATTCCCATCACGTCGCGGATTCCGCTGTTCGACAAAGTCATGGCCGACCAGGAACACAAGTATTTATTAAATTAATTCGCAACTTTGACGGAAATGTTTTGGAATCACTTTTCTCTTATTTGATCCTTTAGAAACCAATTAGCAAAATTAAATTCAGCCATTAAGCTTACGTCTAAAGTTAAACCATTTAAATTTCATGAATCCAGACACTCTGCATCATCGAAACGCTGTCTTAGTCGCAGTTACTCGTCGCCGCACTTGAAACACTCCGACGAGTCGGACCTCGACGAAGCATCAATCAACAACAGCAGCAACTGCCATTTCCAAGCAAAACCGTTCCCCAAAAGTCTGTTCTGCAACATGGCGCATTACAAGATGTGGGAAGATAATTACTTTAGGTGAAGATAGTTTTTGTAAAGCGAGAATGTACGAGCAAAGTGAATTTGATTGTCGTTTCCAGAGCTTTAAATAAAAAACTTCGAGCAGAAGAGCTTATGAAAATATCCAAACTGCCTCCGTCGATGGCGAAACGTGAAGAAGAAAACAAAAAGAAAGAAGCTTTAGATGAATTGGAAGCGTCCCATGCGGAGCCATTGACGAAACACAATGTTGAGTTTTTACCGCAGCAGAAGAAGAAAAAAATACGCAAGAAAGTCCGCAAATCGAAGAATGCGATCGGCCCGATGCGGAGTCAGCTTTCGCGGGCGTACGTGTATGACAGACGAGATAAGGACAAATCCAGTGTGAAGGTTGAAAAAATGCAGTGTCGATGATTGGCAAAGTGAAATATAATGCATTCTCGTTTTAGTCCGACGGCACGAACACGACAATAACAAACACGACTAAACACCGTGATACGCCAAGTGATAAGAAAGCGATGTCGATGACACCTGCGCCGATCTACCCAGTCAACAGGCCGAACCTGGCGGCCACCCTCCGATTCGAGTGGACTCGCGAAAAATTGAAAAAATATAAGGAAACGAAGGAGATGATAATGAGAGACAAGTTCAAGCGTCCGAGTTGGGGCGTCAAGAACACTCACGCTTTCAAACAATTGACTTTCGAGTAAGTTTTGTGAAGGGACGTTAATGATTGAAAGCTTTGAAATTTGTTATGACACTTGCTATGGTGTAATTGACGTCAAATATTGATGAATTTCCAAATTTTTCTGAGTCATGAGTGAAGTGGCAAGTTAGAATCTTTGGAAATGGACAGTCATCAGTTCACATTTTCTTTTCGAAGTTTTTTCATAACTTTTTGAAAGCTTTTTTTGACATTAAAAACCAATTTTCTTCAGGCAATCGAACAAAGACGAAATCGCAATCCGCTTGGCCACCCGGCGCGCAGAACAGCGGCTCCGGCAAGAAGAACACGAGATGAACATGGAAATGATGAAACAGCGTGTGAAAACAGCTCCGCTTTTGCTCGAAGGTCCCACAATGCTATCACCTCGTCTTGGACACATTTACCATCACTGTGACATTGAAGATGACAAGAAAAAATTCAGCGGCTTGAGTCAGCAGAACGTGCTGAATAGTGCAAAGTCTCATCATCACAAAGGAAATAGGCCGAGATCAACGATTTCAAGTGATAGCAAGCAGACAGAAAGTTCGATTCACTCAAAGTGCACGTGAATTTGTTGTCTCAGCTTGGGAAAGCTGATCACAGCGTATTTTGCAACCAGAAATTAGAGCAAACTTAGGAAATAGTTAGTCATTCGTTAACCCAAATGAAAAAGTCATTCGATGCAGCAGCAAAAATTCCTATTTCTAACTTCCCGTAACCAAGCAGTTGTAAACCTAGGCGGTAGAAAATAAAGTAATAACTCAATTAAGTAATGAAATATTCCAAGAAACGATTATCGGGAAAGTTCTTTGTGTACTTTTCAGCTTGAGTTGTTCTTGACCTTCGACAACTCAGACCACAAACACGAGCGACAACTCATTTTGCGTGTTCATCATCTTCTCTCAAAGCGGGAAACTAACTCTACGGATAATTGAACGATGCAAGCGAAGCATAAATTTTTAATCATATCGCCGAGAGGTCAACATTAATTTTAATTGAATAAAATGTGTGTTCCAAGCTAACAGTTGCTTCGCTTCTTATTTGTTTCGTGAAGACTCAACACTGTTGTTACGACAATGTTGTTTCAATTGAGTTCGTCAAAGTGAATTTTTTATTAGCCACAGATCGATATAGAAATTGGGTCAAATTGGTTGGTTCCTAGCTTTAGGATGCAAATACGCCAAAATAAACAAATCGAAACTGGTTTTCGACAACATTCGTAACACATTCAAAATTTCCGATATTATCTAATGCCGCGAAAGGTTAAAAAACTCTAAATTGATGGATCGACTTTTTGTGTGAGTTCAAAACTTTTCGAGAAAGGGGGCCCAAACAATCATTCCACCGAAAATTCACAATAAGTAAATGTTACGTCGAAATGTATTGTGCGGCTGTTTAGTTTCAAGTAAAGCTTATTTTTTATGAATGAAAGCTCCCGCAGGTGTTTTAAAGCATTCGTGTCTTTCAATCGAAGCAAGGAGAATGTTTTGAAGGCAGTGTTGTGCTGAATTTTGAGTCGAAGGGGTTCATTGTAGATTAAAGGGGGTGAATAAAGTTTAATTTTAAAACTTGTTGTCGATTAAAAAAAATAAGAATGTTTTTGGGTTAAAATAATTTTTTAAGCATTTCCAGTGTCGTCACTCTTTGACTGCCCCCAAACCTTAAAGAAAATAAATATTTTAAATTATTCAAAAGGTAAATATCATAAAACATATCATTTCAATAGTGTTACTCACACAAAACATTGAAAGCTTCATCCGATGAAACACTTATCGCCACCACTGCCGCAAGCTTGAAGCATTGTCATAAACGAAAAAAGTCCGTAGCTTCGCTTGGAACTATTATTAAGCGATCGAAATGAGAAAATGTCATTAGTTCGAAGACAGCGTTCGATGAGTTAAGATTGCAATTAGTATTTTCGTCTCGAACAACCCTTTTAAAGAAGCAATTAAAGTGAAGAGTCGATTAGATCGAAGTGACTTGTTTACAAAATATTAAAGTGAAGTGAGTGATATTTTTTCTGAGTCATTCTACCGCTGTAAAATTTAATCAAAAGTGGAAGGAAAATTTACAGAATTTTCTTATGTCCACTCTGACATTCAATTTCCGGTCTAGTTTTAAAACTTTATTTTTGCAATTTCATTACTAGGAAACCGTGAACTGTTTAAAGTGACAATCAAAAGACCATAAAAATGCCTGAGGTGCACGTGCAAAATGAATCGAGCGATAAAGTCTTATCGGATAACGAGAAAACTGAAAAAATCGAGGAATTCAGAAAAATGATCGAAGGTAAGCTTGGGGCTTGAGATAAAATGTAACTTTTCTGTAAAATGGACTTTCCGCCTAATCTCACTAAAATTCGATAAACGCTACTTGAGTTGAATGTTCTTTCAAACAGCTGATAGAAAACAGAAAAACCATTTCGTCGTATTAAACTCAATGTCAATTTTACGATTTCGATTTGGTGATCAACCGAAGTTGCTGTACACATTGACTAAGCATCACAAGAGTTCCCAAAAGTGTTTCGTCAACGCGTTGAGCAATTGTGAATGATTAAGACTGCGTCATCATCGGCCAGATGAGACATAACAATTGTAATTTTTTTTGCAATAGTTTACAATTTTTGGAGGCATTTAAAGCCGGTTCAAACGAGTTGGAAAGTCTTGGGGTCAGGCAATTGACGATTTTAATGGAATTTCACAATTTATGCTGGAATTCCAAAAGAAAATTTTCTTATTTTTAATATTGATGACTTTAAAAAGGTTTAATAACCACTTTTCCACACTGTAATTAACCTTTTATCTATTATAACTGACAACTCCCTTTCTAAGCGTTTTCACACATTGTGTCGTTAATTAAAATTGCATGCAAGCTAGATAATTTGCTGCGATTACAAAATGATTGAGAAAAAAAATTGCTGAGTCTTCCTGCTGACACGTAAATTTCTATTAACCCCCAAGTCAAAACCAGTTCACTGACAATCTGCGAACAAAAACAAGTTCAACAATTGCAAGATTAACCTTGAAGCGGTTTCTTTCAAGTTTAAACGAAAATCGAAATTGCACGAACGTAAAGTGAAGATTTTACGGCAAAAACAAGTGTAAATCATGAGTAGAAACCACAATTCTGATTGATGAACAATAAAACACAACGAATTGCGTCTTGAATTATTTTGCGATTGATTTTATTAAGTGGTCAAGCGTCATAAAATTAGCAAGATTGTCTTCAAAAATTGTGGTTTGGGAGCGACCGGCATATCCTGAAAACAAGTGCACATGTCTATGTACATCTTCAGAACATCCAATTCGCCTGAACTCAGTGCAGCCTAGGCAATGAATTCTTAAACGATTGATTTCTAAAAGTGATTGTGAACTGCAATCAAGTGCACCGATCCAGGTTTATTGCAATTCTCCACAGACCTACACGATATCAGACAAAGAGATTCGCTCGTAGCTTAATCTACGACATTTATCGACTGTCGCTTTATTTTTAAAACCAATCATCGTGCACACAGCAAATTAACGATGTATTGACGTATCAATGTCTGTCGATGTTCGGTTCTAACTTTCTTATTAGGACAGCTACTGCTGCGTACTCAATTATTCAAATTATTCTTTTTATAAAACAAATTTGACTGTTGTTGCGCGGTTGACACGAAAAGTGACTTATTTTAAGAAATTTTCTGTTTGATTCTTGTAGTTGCCATGTCCTTGCTGTGAAAGCGATTACGGAAAAAAGATCCTTTCAATAATCTATTGCGTGTTGTCTCATCGTTAATACATTATTGATGGAAATTGAAAGTGCCATTAACAGCCGAAACTTGAAACAAACAACTTTTTATTAAACAGCTTGATTGAATTCAGGAAGTCGCGATCAAAAGTCGCAAATTGTTTTCGTGCGAAATTTACATCAAGGGCCACTCAAGTTCAAGAATCTCTTCCGACATTCTTCAAGTTGCGCGAACGCTCTTACAAATTCAAAGTTAGAATATGGAAATAATAATATTGACACACTAAAACGTGACGCGAATGATCAAGACCTGTTGATTAATAGCGTTCAATGCTACATCGACGGTTTACTTTGCGCAAAGGACTTGCGGACCTTTTATGGGTCGTAAGCGATTTTGTAGGTTTTGTGATGCTTTCCGTTATCACGTTTTCGAGCGCCATGTAATTAAATCAAATTTCGGCCACAAAAAAATCCGTAATTAGACAGAAAAATCAATAAAGCATCAGAATCAATCCGATAACGAGCATTGGCATGCATGGATTGACAAAAAATTTGTAAATTCACTGTTTGTAAACAATTGTGACGGAGAATATTTTTTGAGCGCACTCGTAAATCTTAGTCGGTTGATATTCAGTACACAAAGATTCTTGAACAAACAAATCAGAAGTAAAAAGTTTTGAAGTAAAAAAGCTTGTAGAGAATAAATTTAGAGCATTGATTACATATTTTGACAATCTTTGCCTGGTCGTTAATGCTTCCATAAGTCAAGTTTATTTTTTTTTGAGCTTGCTTGTGCTCTCAGCTTTTAACTGATTTGAATTGTAAAGCTGAACGCAAAATTATAAATTCATGTCTCTAAAATTTCACATGTGGCCGGTCAAAATCTATCGCACACTGAGTTACGTAAAATTAAATTTAATATTTAAACAAATCAAAAAAAGTTTTTACATAATCTCAAAACTGCAATCTGACTTAAAGCTTTCACAAACACGATAATTTAAAAATGCTTTACCTGTTGCACAAACTATTGCACGTGAAAAATAACAAAGATGATGAAAGTGTGCCGGCAACATGCGACCAAGCTGAAGTTTCCAGACTGATTTATACTTTTGTTTCGATTTCCAGATTGTCCTACGCTGAACATCAGAACTGATGAGATTTATCTAACGAGATTCTTGAACGTTTGTGAGTGGAACGTGACCGAGTCTTATGCCCGCATGACAAAGCTTTTCAAGTTGAAGGTGAAGACTTTAGCATCACTTGCAACCTTGAATTTCCTAATCATTTGTTTTCAATTCTAGTTTGAAAATCCAAAATGGTTTTCCAACAAGAAACTCGGTGAATACCAAGACATCTTGGACAATCACGCTAAAGTTATGCTGGCTGGACGGGACAAGAAGGGCAGACGTGTCTACATTACCAAGATGTGTAAGAAAACATGAGAATATTCTTGATAATTTTTAACAACAAAATTTTAAATTTTTAGCTCAAGCTGGAAGCATGAGCTTGGTCGACTTGGCACAGATTGACGATCTGTGGTTTGAAGCAATGCTTGACGAAACTGAAACGCTTGAAAACGGAATCGTTATTTTGTTGGACATGAGCGGGTAAGCTCAATGCTTCGTAGCTTCACTTTCAGAGCTTTCAATGTTTTTACTTTAGATATAATTGGAGAATGATGAAATGGCTAGCACCCGGCAACGTTAAAGTTGCATCAACAAAAGCCGATTTGATGCCAATCAATAATATGGAAGTGCACGTTGTCAACTCATCGTCGCTTATGAACGCCGCAGTGTCAATTGTTTTCCCAATGCTAAGCCAATCCATTAAGGACCAAATCTTTTTCCACTATTCCAATTACCCATCGCTGCATGAACAGGTCGGCCGAGACATTTTGCCGCTTGAGTACGGCGGTCTTCAGGAAAACATAAACTGCAACGACTTGACAAACTATTTGTTCAAATACGAAGACTACTTAAACAAGAATTACATTTACGGCTACACCGCTGATCCATCGCAGACCGTAAAAGACAAGAAGAAAGGCTTTTTCAAGAGTAAAGACAACCGCGTCATCGCTGACTCCTTGTAACTGACGTCAAAAATCATTTTCAATTGAACATATTTGGTAGATTTTATAGTTGGGAACGTAACAAAATTTATTTCATTGTTATAATTGTGATATTGTTAAAAATCTCAAAAACTTAGCCGCGGTGCCGACTCTCTGGCTTCCGATGCTATAATGGAGATGGCTTAAGTAACTTTTGTAAGTGCTAAAAAGCGATGACACCAAATTGTTATGTAATTAATTGAGTTGTAATACTTCTTTTTTTAAATTGAATAAAAAATCAACAAATACGCACCAAAATATACGTGAAGACATTAATTTTTATTTCTCACACGTTTTGGCCAAGCGCACGTTTCGAATGTGTGTTAAAATTGATTATCAGCCACTGGCCGGCCAACACATGTCGTATTCATAAAAAGAAAGCTAGACAAAAATGCAGCGGCAAAAAAGTTTTCACGTGAAATATGTCGTAAGACTTAATTGTTTTAGAAGCCCAAGCGTAATGAACTGGAATTCTTGTTTTTTTGATTGATTGATTGATTGATTGCATTTTATTACGCCCAAAGATTTTGCAATCACTAATGGACAGGATTCTTGTTTTTTGATGGGGAAAGTTTGACAGTGAGGCAGACAAGTCATTTCAAAATGTGATTAACAGGTGGTTGTTATAAATTCTCAGGTTTTAGAGTGTTTTTGGCAAAAGCTCAATATTAGTTTGATTTTTCCTAAAGAAAATTATTTAATGTACTTTAACTTAAAACACACCCCAACATATTAAACTTTGTTAATTGAAATTGCTATGCCTAGATATTGCGTTCACACAAAACGAGCTTTACATGTGGTTTACAATCGTCAGCGCTTGCGTCGTGAGAGTGACCAAAGAAAGTGGTGAGAGTGAGTCGTTGGTTAATTATACTTTTTCTTTTGTTTGTGGCGAAATGACAGTCGTGATCGTTAGAAGCTGAATGACGACGAATTATGTTGAATGAAGTTGCACAACTTATTCGCGTTGTGCCTCTCCGGCGCTCAATAATTTTCTCTGTTGTTGTAAACAAGCTTCCATATGATACAATTTGGCAGACGAATGTGTGTGTATTTACGGTGCAGCTGAGAGTCGGATGCGCGAATATTATTTTTCTTCTCTTTCCTATTTCAGTCGTGAATGTCGTGCCGTGAAATCTTGTTGTGATTTAGCACTTCGCTACGTCTCTCGTCAAAATTTCCTTGATATTTTCGAGTTTATCGATTGAGTGAAGCAGGAAACCTCTTGAAATATCACTCAAGATTCGCACGGAAGTGCCAGAGAGAGTGAATCGATCTCGTCGAATTTTCTCAAATTTCCTTAGTGAAAAGTGAAGAACGGAAAGATTTATTGGATTTTGAAGAACGCGAGAAGAAAATTGATTTCGGTAAAAGTTGAAGCAGTTGTGAAGGTTAAGAAAGCGATAACAGTCTACCGTATGTTTATTTGAAGCTTGTGTTCAACGTTCAGTGATTGACCGCCAATGTTCATTTGTGATTTAAACAATTTTCACGCCGCATAACTTTGCTTCGCCGCCCAATTTTGCGTCCCGAAAGATTTTTTTACGCGTTATTGATTTTTATCGGGGGCAGGACAATAGTTGGAACCTTTTTTCCGAATAACTTCCCAAATCATTGCATCCCATTGGAGACGATTAAGGCCAAAATCGAAGATTTTTCTCGCTTTTTCCTGGTTATCGATTTTTCCCGCCCTTCAGCTACGCTCGTAAATATTCATCATTGTTTGTTTACAGTTTTCTTGCTGTTGTTTAAGCGTGATGTAGCTTTTAACACTAAACAGGCGCTGAATGTAATTTAAACACCCATTTTTATCGCAAATGATAGGATTCCTTAAGTAACAAATCATGCTTGAATGGATGAAAATTTCAGTGAACTTGAATTTTTTTTGTTTTGCCAAACGCCTAACCTTGCGGCTGTCTTAAAACAGTGATTTTGGACCGGTCGTCGTGCCTAAGATGTTTATAACCGATAAAACCCAACACCTTGACCTCATTCCGAAAAAAATCGCAATGCCTGCAAAATGATAATTGTGCAGTGATTATGCTGAGCACACACGCTGAAGTAATTTTAATTGAAACTTGGCACACGACCAGCTTTCATGAATGATTTAGTTAAGCAATAATTACGTGTCCAGTGAACAAACCTTTGCTGCTTGATGTGGATTAAGGTGGAAGGATTTCCAAGAATCTTCGGCTGTCAGAACGGATTTTCATTTAAGCTATTACCTTTTTGAATGGAGATAAAGCCAGATAGGCTTAGAGACTTTGCTTCTTGGAAAATCTTCATCTTCAAAGCCTTGAACGAGACTCGACGGCCAAAATATTCTCTTTTTTCGTTATATTTTCTTGATTGGCTTTTAGTCGTCTTGGAAGTAAAAAGTTTGAGGCTAAACTGTGACCGTCGATTTACCAAAACCAACGCACATTAAATTGATTCAAATTGATATTTGTTGTAACAACAACTTTCACATTCAATTAAGGTCCTTAGTTATAACGTCAACCTTTTTATTGCCAACCGAAAATTCCAGTCTGGCCTTGTTTTTTATGAACTCCAATGTCCGGTGAAGCGTGTTCAGGTCTAGTCTTTCACTTCACACGCGCTTAGCAATTAATCTGCCAATCAGAATGCGGAAAAAGTGATTAAGCAATTCTGAAAATAGCTCGGCGATATTATTTATTTTCATTAACTTCATTCTTTTTCATGAAAATGGAAGTGAAAATCTATTTAAAGATTGGAGTTTTTGTTCGCTTGTGAAAATGTATCCGAGTAGATTGTTTTGATTTCATTTTTATCGTGAATCAGATTGTTAGCTACCTTCGGAACATCCAAAGCTGCTTAATTCGGCCAACAAGAAAGCTTATTTGAACTTTTCCCAGTTCTGTTTTGTGCTGTAAAATAAAGACAGAATTGTTATTACAGACCTGCAATGCTTCTTTGGGTAATTAAAAACGAAATTTGAAGAAGCGAAAACGAAGAAAATGTTTACAGAAGATCGAAACCGCGTTTGTTTTTAATATTGAGAGATCAAGTTTGCGTTGTTGTAGAGGTGGCTTTTTTGCTCGGCTTTACCAAGACTGAGTAAAAAGCTTTAACGACTTTCAGTCTCGTTAGTATCAAAGTCATAAAATTTGTAGTTGTCTTTTAAAAAAATTATCCTGGTCAAGTGAACTTTTTTATAAACCGAAAACCTGTAGAACAACTTAGCACGCAATGACTGAAAATTTTTTATTGATAGGATCTGATTGTACGACATTTAGATCAAAGCACAATCACGACCCATTTAATGCGACACAGACTTTTGAAACATTTTTATGATCATAAAGTCCAAGCAACACATGCCCACGATTTATCTTTTTGATTTAGGTGAACCGCTGAAAAAGTCGGCAATGAGTCACAACGCCATTAAAAATTATTAATCGTATCATTAGAACTTGTAAATCATCTCGCGTTTGCACGCTTTCAATTGCAAGTGTTCCGTCAATAATTCTCAAGCACTGTCGAAAATGATGACTCGCGATTATGTTTTGATTCACGATCGATGATGAGAAGCTGTTGGCAGTAGGCCAACAGCGGTCGTTACAGTATGAGTGCCTGTCGAAAAAATAATCAAATTTACATACATCGGTTGTTTCCGGAGACAAAGCAGCGAAAGCCACTTGGCAAATTTCAAGCAAAGAAAATTGTTTAGATTGCAAAAGTTTTTGTTCTGGTGACTTCAAAGTTGCGTAATTTGTAGGGTGCTGTCTTTTTCATTGACAAATTGACGCGTTTCCGACACAAAAAGGTCTGATTTCGCAGAGAAAGCAATCGCAACCCATTTCAATCATACTAAATCGAAAGTGAAAAGCGACATGAAGTCGAATAAATCGAGCAAATCAAATTCGCCGACTAAGAGTCCGTGCCACAATTTCTCACGAGAACCTTCGATGGATCATCACGCTGACTTTGAAATGGAATTGAACCGGAATTTGGGTAATCAAGCCGAAAATTGTTAATTCGAGTGATTTTTAACGCAATTATGCAATGCTTCCTTCCATGTCGACGCAGACAAAAGTTGGCGCGAAAAAGCTGAAAAGGAACTCAACGAAAACGACGAAGCGTACGCAAAAATCAAGCAATTGCGAAGTCTTTTGAACGGATCCGAAGTGAATGGCAAAGGCCGCGAAGATGAAGCCTTCCTGTTGAGATTCCTACGTGCCAAAAAGTTCGATGTCGACAAAGCTTTCAAGATGATGCAAAAGTATTACTGGATGAAAGAACACTTCCCGGAGCTGTTCCATGTCTCACCGCCATCTGACTTGAAAATGATGCTGGAAATGCAGATCCAATGCATGCTTCCGCAAAAAGACAATCACGGGCGACAAGTTTACGTCTTTCGAGTTGGTACGTGATATAAAATACGAGAAAATTTTCAAAGGGCCACTCTATTTCATCGGTTTTCGATTTGAATGACAGTCTCCCGGTATATGGCGCACGGCCTCGTCACAAAATACG
>JPYR01000100.1:24697-43928 GCA_000775305.1 Belgica antarctica | reverse complement strand
GACGCATCCGAATAAAGATATGAATTGAAAGCTGATTATTTCCATAGTTAGAACTTTTTGTGATGACCGGCGCTGGGCTACTGATTGTTTTGCCAGCAAAGTTGCCCTCCGTGCAATAAAAGTGGAGCGACTTTCATTCAAACTGCGCTTGTCAGTTAAAAGAGTGGCCCTTTCAAAATTTTCTCGTACATATCATCGTCGACGTCGACACACGTTGCGGTGATTTGCTATGATAATCCATTCTTCTTGCTTTCAGAGAAATGCGATCCGTACAAGGTGCCTGTCGAACACGTCTTCCGAAGCAACGTTCTGGCCCTCGAGGATGCCATTCGTGATCCCGAAGTGCAAATTGGCGGACTCGTAGTGCTTCTTGACATGGCAGGCTTGGGTTTTGCACACGCCAGATATTTATCGCCCCATTTGGCCAAGCGAACAGTCGAGGTGGTTCAAGAAGCCTTTCCCATGAGGTTCAAGGCTTTTCATGTGCTTCACGAACCTTTTTATATGGATGCGATCCTTTCGGTGCTCAAACCATTTCTCAAAGATAAAATAAGGCGGCGGGTAAAGATGAAAAGTTCACTCTGTGATATCAAAGACCGACAGACGCGTTTATTTTTAGATCCATTTGCACGGAAATGACTTGAACTCACTCTACAAGCACATTCCGAAAGATTGTCTTCCCGCAGGTGAAATCCATCAAAAGTTCGCTCGTGAAGACTGGCATTAAATTTATTTTGTAATTGACCTTTAGAATACGGCGGATCGGGCTGCCAACCGCCATTTGATAACACAATTTGGCGGCAGCGAATATTAAATAACAAAGATTATTTCATCAGGCTCGAGTCGTACCACGACGAAACGGCCATCAATAACAACAACATTGACATCTATCACCAGAAGAATGGATCGTTGGACGACGAAGTTTGTGACAAAGAAATATTTCATGAAGCTGAAGATTTTTCCGATGATAACAAGTCCCTCGATGTGGAAATTGATGGGAACAGCTTACATTTCATAGACACTGAGACCGAAGATTCCGAGGAATATGATTCCGACCGAGTTCTTTCGCCGCGACGCAAGCCGATGGAAAGTCTCGAGGAAATGTTCTTGAAGCACGAGTTCAGCACATTTACGCTTAATGAGCAGGAATTTGAAGAAGTCAAGCCTTAAATGATGAATTGGTTTTATGCACGGATGAAATCTTTTTCGTTCCCCGCATCAATTTAGGTATCTTCCCGTCTTAATAATTGATCTTGACGCTAAAGTTGAAGATGAAATCAATTTTTAGACATTTTAATGCCTAAAATGACACCATTTTCTTTGTTTCTGCTTCGTGATTGATGATTTTTATACATTTTCTATTTTTATCTGTATGAATGAAATTATTTCTGCCTTGTGATTGTTTTGATGTGTGAATGCGCAATAAATTCATGTGTTAACAAAATGTTTCGATTGTCTCACAACAAGTGTAAGTTAATCTAAAACTGAATTGATGTTCAGTAAAACTTTAACGTAACACTCATATGAAATGCTCTAAATGGCTTCAAAACTCCAAAAAGAATTGATTATTGAGTGCACCACATATTTGGCCAGCAGTAAAACTTATAAAAGCTTTTCAAGCTTGCTCATCAGTTTCACCCACAACCTCAACAAAGTGTGCTGTACACAATAAACAAACTTGAAGCATAAATTAGTTTTTCAATCTTAAAAATCCATTCTGTTGTAGTTATTAAAGCCACAAAGTTGTGTAAATGGAATGAATAGTCTGATTGTTGGTTTCTCTGAAAGAGTATAAGGAAGCATATGAAAAGAATAAAACATATTTAAATACTGTTGAACAACAATCTGAGAAATTTTGTTTTTGGAACTTCAAGATTGTTTTGAGATTTTAACAGCTTCGTTTTTGCAGTTTTTCAGACATGGATTTATTGTGAGCTTCATCAGAAAACTTTCATGTTCATGTGATATCATCTTGCCTAGAGTTGCTTACTGTTTGATAGCTTGAAGGGTTCGTGTTTGTTTTAAAGGGTCTTTTTGTTGAATTTTCAGTGGAGTTGCAGAAAATTATATGTTATAAAAAATTTCTGCTTTTGACTTCCCTTTCTTGAAAAGTTTATAAGGAATTCCAAAACTAAAAGTTACAATGAAAGAACAATAAATAAAGTTGAGATGAACGAATTTATTCTGAGTAAAATATTTGCAAAGCTGCATCTTTCATTTTTATAGTAAATCAGACTTCATCTCAATAAACTTAAACCTCAGTAGCTATAAACTAAACCAAGCATGATTTTATTCATGGAAGCACTTTAACAATTTCTTTTTGTATCATTTCCACAAAATGAACAAAACAACAATTTTTACATGTTTACAATGATTTTTTTTGTACGTATTTCAGACAAAATTGATTTTCAGCTTCGTGCAGCGCTGTGATTTAAAATTTTTTTATGATTCTGCAACCGCGGCACATTTCGGCTTCAGAACTTGATGAATGATTGATGAAGTAAAGGCGAAAATGCTTGAAAAGTTTATTTTAGGGTTGAAAGCTGAATTGTGATACAATAAAGCGAGGATGTGGTTTGCCTTATCTTAAATATTAATTAAAACTGGATTTGATTTGCATTAAAAACGATTATGAAGAGCTTTTCATCTGAGATGTTGCTTGAAATCCACTAAACTCATTTGTTTTTGTAACTTCGTCTTTGTATCTCGTCTTCAATCGCTCCATTTTCATCGGCACCTTTGATTAAACTCGTGCTTGAACTTGCAATTTTTTGATTACCAGTCATGCTTTATCTAGTTACGTTGACTTTTAAATAGATTTACAGCAGCATGCATCAAACACAACTCAAGCAAACTTAACTCTTTGAATTTTTCATCAGCTTTGCGTCATCAAAACGTCACTTCAGAGACAAATTTATTTTAAATTGACTTTACTTATCACAGTAGAAGTAACACCAGGCAGCAAAAACTTGGAAAATTTATTCACATGCGAACTAGAGACTCACTCATTAATAAATTTACATGCTAAATTGCATCACTCACTCTCCATTACGTTTCCATCTGGATCTTAACGCTTGGAACACATTAAGAACGCTAAATTTCACGGTCGACGGAGCTTCGTCTAAATTACCCAAATTAATCTTAATAAAGTCCCGAGCCAAGCCTTCAAACCGTGAATCGCTGCTTTAGAAAATCTCGACGAAAACTTGCCCTCAAGTTATCCCTTGAGACACAGCAAGTAATTAATTTAAGTCACGCATGAAATGATATACAAACCCTCAGGCGCTTCAATTTAAAGCCTCTTGAAACTGGATACTTCTACAACGTGTCCGACAATTAAACTAAGGATTGAAACGTCAATCGGTCATGCCCGATTATGTTTAAGTAGAAATGTCGACACCTCTAGAATGTAAAATCTGGTCAAGTGCCGTATGCAAATATTAACTTTATGTTTCGGTTACTCAACGACGTTCCAGTGAGTGTGATTCTCTCGATTTCTCTCGACGGAGCTTTAGAAGCTTTCTCTCCTAACGCAAGCTTTCTCTCATTTTTCACTGTTTTTTTCTCTCGTCTCTCATGACTGGAAAGCTTTTCTCTCTCAGTTACTATGCTTTGGCAAGGACTCCCCCAACAAACCTTTCCTTTTCTCGTTTCTCGATTCAGTTTGTGAGTGAAGACCGGGCTTTAAGGACGGAAAAGCGAAAAAGCTCAAATCGGAGTAAGCGCACAAAGCACCATGTTTGACCTAGTGGAAAAATCTATAAATTAGGTGTTTTAGCTACTGGTAACCTACGATTCAACAAGCTTAGAGTGAAAACCGACTGTTTGTGCAAATGATTATCGCTTGAGTGTTAAGGGAACGGCCTCCACCAGCAGGAAAAGTTGCAAATTTTTCTCACAGTTTGCCTCCAAACATAAAAAGCAGAATAACAAAACAACTTTCACATCAGCAAAATGTTCTTCCTCGAGTGTGGTGTGCTTTCTGTTCCTCGCTTCATGTGGATGTAAATATTTCAGGATAAATATTCGTGCCTGATGTTGTAAGACGAAAGATGAGGAAAGAAGGAAATTGAAGAACCAAAGTTGTGTAATCACAATCTAGAATTTAATAACCTCTTTTTTGCTTAATAAGTGTTCAGTGTGCTGTTACGTCGACAACAGCGAAGGGCAATTGAATTGACACAGAAGGCAATTGCACAAAAGTATTTGCACATTACGTATGGCTGGATTAAACACTGTCTCGTTTGTGTTTGCTCGGAAAACATTCGACAATTGTGACGCTATAAGACAAGTGAACGAGAGTGATGCTAGCAACGAGATTAACAAATTAAAATCCTCGAATCTGATTTATACATTTATTTCTTTTCAACTGCCGTTGATTTTGCTTTCAATTTAAATTTCACATGAAATCGTGGATTTTTTCGAGCATAAAAAAGTGTATGAATAAGGAATGAAATAAATGGTTTGAGCTACGCTGACGAATACAAAAAGACTCATAAGCTTCTTCTCACGCAATATCAGCGAGCTGAGGCACGCGAAAGAATAATATTTTGACTGAATTCCTTTACATGTTACGTGGCATGTTCGCGAAAGGGATGAAAAAATGCTAATTCAAAGCTTGAGAGTAATACGACGCCTCCCACCTCGAAAGTAAAACGAAGCCTGAACACATTCGACAGATGTATGCAGGAAAAGCAGAAAATTCTCATTTCAAATTAAATTTCTGGTTTTTTGAATCACAGTGGGTGGATAAAGGGGTGAATTTGGTGGAAGAGCCAATTAAAGTTTATTATTAGGCATCAAGCCAAGCTGAACAGGGAATCCTTTTGAAGAACTTTGTAAATTCTTTGAATGTTTAGTTGAGAATTCTATGAACTTTCAGTCTGTATTTTAAAGTACAATTTTCACTCTTGCTAGAAGCTTCAAGTTCAAAAGCTGTTAAGCCCAAAAGTTTTCAATTGAAACCTTACAAATTTCACGACCATCGTAAACCACTGGCAGCTTAAGCCTGTTACATAATTTAAGGAAAACTTAATCAACGTCGAGTTTCTGCTGTTTTTACTCTCGTCGTTTGAAACTTTCTGACAACTTTCTGATTTCACGAAGTTGCTAAGTCTCAACTGAAACGTGAATAAGTAAATTGACTTCACTCACGGTCGAAAGTTTAAATGAGAAAATTATTTTTTTTGTTTTCTCTTGGCCAAAAGTTATTTTCCTAATAAAAAAAGCTGGGAAGATAGCGACATTGAAAATTTGGAAACCATTAATCTCGTTCAGCATTTTGTTTACATTATGATTAAAAGCTTTTTCAGCTTTTCACGGTCACGAACAGAGCTGAAAAGAAAATCAATTTCTCTTCCACCATTACCGAAAATGAAAGAAATGAAACTCTCGCTTTTCAATGCAAAGAACTCACAATACTTCTAAGCGCTAAGATTCGCTCGCTCTTGAAGTGATGCCAAAAAAGTTTCTCGCCGAGCGCACACAGTGTTCCGCATTCGTTTTTCTTTTCCCACAGCTCTATTTTTGAAACTTTTCCAATGTAAAGTTTTTTATGTACGTCCGGGCACACGAACTAGATCGAGAGTGTGGAATATTAAAAGGGACACAAGAAAGTTTGGAAGTAACAATAGCACTCCAAAGCACTGCCAATCAATAGTTTTAAATGTGTTGAATAATGGATAAGTGAGTTTGATAAGGAAAATGGTTTTCTCTTCTCATTTTTTCGACTTTTCATGCATAATTCATTTTATTCTACTCTGCTGATATTTCACTTGATATCTATTTTATGTTGAAACTACATCCAAGCGAATCTAAATACTGTGAAAAAATCTGCTTAAAGCTACAATTTAAAATGTTTGAAACAATCTCGCTCCCACGCAATACATTTAATCTTTTCAATCAGCGAACTCATTGTGCAGGTTAATAATGAGAATATATTTGCATAAATTCAATGAAGCTTCTTGACTGTTCGTGAAGGAGTGATAGTTCATGAACCTTAACCGTTTTCGTCAGTGCAGACGGCTTTTCTATATAATCCTTGAGTTTATTGGAAGCTTTTTAATGATTTTGTACTGAACAAAGCCTTTTTTAATTTTCAAATCTGTGATGAAAAGCATTGAAAAGTTCTTTTAAGCTTTTTTTCAGATTTCTAAAGCTCTAAAACTTTTCAATGTAAGCCTTAGCATCAATTAAAACACCAACTCAAAGACTATTTAAAGCTTTTAAGCTTTCAAAGGAAAACTTCAAAGCTTCGTCTCGGAACAAAAACGCAAGCAAGAAGATTAAAGTGTGAAATCGCTCGTTCGCTTCTCTGTATCGATTTACTAACTGCTTAATTATCTGTTTGGCATAAAATCCATCAGTAAAGCAAACATTGTAATTATCTCATTGCTTTCATCCTTATCGCTTTCCCTAAATCGAGCGATCTTCGTTTACGTCGGTTTTCTGTGATTTATCATCGAATCTGTTCAATTCGTTTATTTATATTTTCGATTCCAATTGTTATTGCTTCCAGGTCAAATTGACAAAGGTGGACCGTGAGTGCGTTTGAGTGAAATGACAGTATTGTTTGAGTGAAAAAAAAATCAATTTCCGTAATTAACAAGTCAAACCTGGTGAACTCTCTCGTATGTGAAGTGAAACAAAGTTAAACGAAAATCATGATTGATACGCAAGATATCACAGATAATGCACCGCCAGCACAAATCTTGTCGGGTGTCGTTGGCCTGTCAGCGGGGCCCATACTGCTTCCCGATGACGTTCTCGAAAAACTCTACCGCAGCTATTCACTCAAGCAAAAGAGATCTGGACTAGCAACCTTCATCGTCGCTGCTATTGTGTTTGATTTGTGGGCGATTCTCGTGCGGCAAGGACAGAGCATAGAAAGCTTAGGTAGGCAACTTTTGTTTTGATTGTCCAACAAACAGGGCGAG
The DNA here is from genome assembly GCA_000775305.1 of Belgica antarctica. Taxonomy (NCBI): domain Eukaryota; kingdom Metazoa; phylum Arthropoda; class Insecta; order Diptera; family Chironomidae; genus Belgica; species Belgica antarctica. The sequence continues at coordinate 36,993 of JPYR01000100.1, read as the reverse complement.
ATTAACCGTACGAACAAACGAGAGAGAAAAGCTTTTCCATTCGCCAGGCACACGAACAACGGCGATAATAAGCTTTATGAGCATAAATTTTACACCTGCTTTCCCATCTCGGGGCAGACAAAGCAAACATTTATTGAATCACTAAATTTATAATGCCAGAAAGGGATCTTCGGGAAGGGTGGCTGAAGATTTTCACCGAGAAAATTGATTCTGGGTCATAAAACTTAAATAATGAACTTAAGACACCTGCCACCTGAACCAGATTCTCTCTGTAAGAATAGAACGGAATTTAATGGAGCTTGAAATCTATTCTAGTGTCCCATTAAGACTAACTTTATAGTTACACTGGCAACATTGAAGCGTCTTGCGATTGTCGCAATTCAACGGAAGAGAACAAACTCCCCGATAAACAAAAATGCTTTGTTCACTATGTAGCGACAATAAATCCAAAAAAGCGCTTCAAATCTTTGATGTAGGAATTCAAAAAGGAGAATTGGATGATTACCTAGACCTTTTTGACGTTTCTCGAGCTGAAACTAGTCTTCCTAGTCAGCTTTATACAAAACCATTTGGACCATTGAAAATCGCCCTAAATCAGACTGTAAACAGACAAAAATTCTAAGCTTGTCAGTGTCACAATTGATCCCATTCACCCCCGTCACGTAGCATCTGTTTGAAAGGGACTTCCTGCAAGGCGAAGAAATTAATTCGATGCTGAAATAGAAAGTTAAACTGTAAGAAATTCTCCAGACAGGAGTAAAAACCTCAGAAAGGATCGGAAGCAATTTTTTCTCTGCCGTTCAACGCACATAAACTCGAGCCCACGAGAGAGATTTTGATAAAAAGGGAAATGAAGAAAAAGTGGCAAGAATGTTTACTTTTATTTGTAATCATGAAGACGAAAATTCTCATTTCTTTTGTGCAGTAAACGTTCGATATGTGTAAGGCATAGGAATGGCAACTTTCTCGATACTTGAAAATTCAGTTTTGTGTGCTGGGAGAATTCCGAAATCAATGGAGAATTCAATACTAGTGAAAAAGGTGCTTTTAATGGGCTTATTTCACTCACTTTCTCACCTGGCACTGATATCTCCAGCGCCGATAAGAGACTCTTCTCGGAGAAAATGCTTTTATCGTTTTAATAAACTCAATTTCGTTCGCAAATCTTAATAGCAAAGCGATTTTCCAGGATTTCTGTTCGCATAGTAATTTTGCTAAGCGAAAAAGGCAAATATTATTCTCGTTGAGTCGAGACATTTCTTTGTCACGCAAACAGCAGTCTGCCCTTTCTTAATCCCACGTATTCTGTTCTTTTTACAGGTGTAACATGTGTATTCCTGATATTAAACATCAGTTTAGCGGTGTTTCTGAAATTTTGTGGAAAATCGCGAATCAGAGGCGCGGTTTGGGAAGTTTCTCCGCTTCTAGCATGGATTTTCGCCATCACGCAACTGTTTCTACAGCTGTTTCTGAAGGGAACCGTGACGCCAAGGTAATTCAAGCTTAACGAAATGAAAATCAATTTTCCCGGACCAATGACTGTTGGGTTGCAGAGTTAACAAGTTAGAAATTTTAAGTTTTCTTACGGAAAAGTAGATTTTTAACCTTTTTATTTGCTATGTTGCCGAACAACTCGACCGACTCCTTAAATAATCAACAAAAACATTGCTCCAGCTTATGGTCAAACATCATTTCTCTTCCAATTTGTAGCAGCGATGGTTTTTATGTTCATTTTATGTTCTTTTTGATAATCCCCATGGCAGCAAACTTTCAATATCACAACGAGTGATAATCAATCTAGTTTTTTATCAAAAACATTTTCAAGCACAGATGAATCCTAGCGAGAAAGGAGAAAGTCAAAGATTTAATCTCAATAAATTTCATTCAAGCGCTTTATTCAAGCTCGTTAAAGCGTCGGAAACGACGAGCAGCCTGGAGCAGCGTTTCTTGCAAGCGAAAGCACAAATTTTCGTTCACAGTTGAGCAGCATGAACATTTTCTATCCGCTCTTCCTGAACAAATAGAAGGAAACGACTGTAATTAAATGTTGTCTTCGCAAATTGCATAAATTGAAAAAGCACAATAAATTTTCTTCGGAATAAGGTGTCACTTGAGAAGCTTTCAGCGACATTGTCAAGAGGAAATTGATGCAAATTGAGCTTTAATTTTGAATGATGTTGATCAAATTTTAAATTTTCTTCGGGAATTTTATTCTTTAAACGCGTTTATGCGATACAAATCTTAACAAAGGCTCAAAATGTCTCGCATTGAAGCGTTCAAACCAATCAAAAACGTGGAAACGTTCAAGGTTCTTCTCAAATCTGCATCGTTTTGCCATGGTTCTGACTTATCATAAGCAAACGGTGCGGAAAACAAGATAAAAATTTTGGAAAAAGCTTTCAGGAGCTTTGAACCATAAAATTTCGAGAGAAAAACACAAAAGCAAATATTTACCCAGATTACGCACACGTAACAGCTATTGAAAAATGTCAAAATTGAAGTTCGACTGCGATAATTATGAATTCAACTTTTCCCGGCTGCCGCTTTCTTCTTCGCTTCCGATATTTCTTTCTCCGCTCGTGCTTCGTTTTCCAGCTCGACGGCCCGTGCCTTCAACCGGCCCATCGGCGTTTTCGCCCACCTTAAAACATTGCGTCATGAATTAATAAGCACTTGTCAGTCGAAAGGGGAACAAACCATGATAGAAACGCTTCCTCTTCTTCGCGATAGACGGGTTCTTTTGTGCTTTACAACGGAATTTGTCGGAAAAAATGGGAAAATCAATATTTCATTCTTGTTTTCTCCGGCCGGAGAAATAAATAAACTTCATCGATGAACGAACCTGAGAGCATTGATGAGTTCCACATGAGTAAGCGGCTTCACTCGGAGCTGTAGCATTCGCTTACACGTGATGACGTCCTGGATACACTGCACGACACTACCGATCGTGTAGCCGTCAGACACCTTAGCCATCGCCCCCGAGTCGAAGTTCTTCGAGACGCCGCTGTACTCGCTGCAGATGAAAAGCGAACGAAAATTTATTAGCTTTGAGACCTGCTTCGTTGTGTGTGAGAAATGTTTAATTTATTACGCTAATAATTCACGCCATGCGAACGAAAGCGAGCCATAATCCGGTCGGGGAATGAAAATGTTACGATTGTAAGTCTGCTGCAGGAGCTTCTGGTCGGCATCCTAAGTCGGAGAGAGGGATAAAGCTCGGCGTTAAAAGGAAAATTCAATTATCGCTTTAGATTTACGACCCGAGGGTCGGTTAACACACCCATGGAGCGTTTGAAACGCCAATCAGAATCACTCGATCTTCCGGCGCTATATTCTTCACAATCTTCTGAAGGTCCTTTTTTAATCGCTTCGGATCGGTTCGATCCGTTTTCGGGATTTTCTTCATAAACGGCTTTTCAGCGTCTTCGAAGTACAGCACAGCGGGTTGTAGCAAGTGTGACACTTTTTGAACAAGATGCATGAGCATTATCAGACCCGTCTTGCCCGGGTACTTGCCGACGAGATTAGCAGGGCTCAAGTCAAACATGATAGCTCCGGTTTCGGTTGCCACGGCGTGAACGAGAGATTTCTTGCCAGTTCCCTTCGGGCCTATTCCGTGTCAATCATCGAGAAAGGAAATCGATTGAAATCTAATTAAATTTAATAAGCACATGAGATGAACGCCTACCAGCGATCAGAATTGATTTGATGCATGGCGCGAAATTCCGTATCATTTGACTCCCGAGGGGCAGAATACAATATTCTTTGATTACTTGTCGTATGTCACCGGGTGCGGGATTTATCGGCATGCGGGCAGCGTAGGCGCGATCGCCCAAGTAGTTTTTCATGTAGAACTCTGGGTACTTGACAATAATTCCATTCACGACAAGCTCCTCGAAAAGCGCTACAAGCGGAAATCAAATTCAGTGACCATGACTTCTGAACAAGAACATTTAAACGAACATTCGGTCGTCCTGTCGGGTGTTAAATCTTTTTCCTTCTTCTTCTTGCCTTTCTTGCCAGTCCGCCTCGCCTTCTTCCCACCTTTTTTCGCTTTTTTTCCCTTGGCAGCTCTATCCTTATCCAATGCGATCTAGAAAATTAAATGTAAATCATTAAAAAACAGATTTAGCTTAGGACTCGGTGGATTCTTGATGGGAAAGGCATAGAAAAAGTTTTTCGTCTTTAAATCTTCACTGTTTTTCCATCCGCTTAGGAACCAATCCATCAAGACATGAATTGGGCAATAAAAAACCTGCAATAAATCCAATTCATGACGCATCATTTCGTCGACAATCCTTCTCAGCTCCATTTCGACTTCGGAATACTTTTCCGCATAAATCATATCCTCGTAGTGCAATTGTTTCAAGTTACCCGACTCGTCTTTGGTTTTCCAAATGTCGTTGTATCTTCACGCGCGTGTGGGAAGAAAAAAGGAAAATCATTTTTGATGAGGGCGGAAGCAACACTGACATGGGGAGAAATTATACTCATCAATTCCAGTCTTTATTTCAGGCAGAAAAGAGGATTCTTCTGGCTTGAAGCCTTTTTTAAAGCCCTCGTCCATCTCATCACCCTTTCCTTTCTCCTTGCCGCCCTTCTCCTTCGCGTTCTTCTTGGATTCCTTCGACGATGGCGCTGAAGATCGGCTGAACTCACTCTCGGTTCCTAGTTTAATGTTTCGTATAAATGAAGGTTATAAAAAGCCATCTAAGACAAGCTGTGACTCTAAGTGTGATGATGATGATGGCTTGTTTAATAGAAACAACAGTTGCCTTTGCTGTCCTAATTATTCACCATTAAATAATCAATTTCCCCATTAATCAACGTCACAACTTGCCTTAGATGGTTTCACCCCATAAATCCATCTAAGAATTTTTTTATTACCTTGCCGACTCAACAAATGTCTCGAGCCACCGGCTTCTTCCGAGGGAAACTCGGGCAGTTTCCCCGTCCGCGTAAAATAATCCCTGAACCAATTACGAATTTCATCCGCCATATCTTCTGTCATCGGTGCGCCCTGCTTGTTCTTGATTTCATCTTCAAATCTCTGCAGCACCTCGAGATAAAGTTGATTAAAGTCACTCTGTGATTTGTGTCGTAGAATTTGAATATTCTGGAAATTCTCTTGAATCTTAGTGTCTTGTTTCGGATTCGGCAGCATTCCGATCAAAATCATCTCATCGTGCTTCTTTTTCCGCGTCAGTGTTCTCGACATGTAGCCTCTCCACATTTTCTGAATTTTCATCGCCGCCAGAAAGCCCGTCTCGGCTTTTCCCCTTTCTGGCTTTCCCTTCTCCTTCAGTGATCTGATTTCCTTCATGAACTGAGCTCTCAATCTGCCCTGACGTGCTCGCTCGTGCATTTGAATGATGCGAATCGCCTCGAGTTCAGTTAGACGCTCGACTGGAACTTCTTCTTCAATCACGCCGATCCGCTTCAGAATATCGTCCATGGTTTTGGTTCGCACGGCCAACTCGTGTTCCCGTTCACGTAGAAAATATTTCGGAATTTGTGTCTCCAAGTCAAACGGCGTCAGTTTGAGCTTCAGCATGATGTCATCGTTGTAGTTGAACTCAGTCAAATCGATCTTTACCAGATCCTGCTTCAGCTCGCAAACGCGACCCAGACATGCGTCTAGAACCTTCTTGACCAGCACACGTTTCTGTGGCTGCAGCATTTGGTCGTAAATCTCATTTAATTTGTTGGCAATGATGATGTACTTCGAGTACAGCTCAAAAATTCGCATTTGAATCACATGTTTATCGAACTGCGGCTCGGCCGACTGATAATCGAAGTCGTTTGTAGCGAGTTTTTCCAAATCATACTGCGTCGTTTTCCACAAGTTATTGTACGTCAAGTTTGACATCTTGTTTTATGGTCACTCCCGACACATGCACTGCAATTACCGTTAATTAAAAAGCGATTGTTGTGAAGTTTAACGATCACTAATCTTTCGAGTTATCTTCACGACTACCGTGTGCAAGCAGTCGACGACGAAACGAAACTGTTTTGTTTATTACATGCAAACAACGCGACCAACCACTGCTTTCATGGTTGTCGAGTTGGCTGGCAGCCATAGCAACCGACCCTTTCCATCATTGATAAAGCAAATAACACGCGTTTTAGTGTGAACAACTTGTTTGCCAGGACTGGCGGCTAATTGTGTTGTTTCTTTTTTTGTGTAAGCGCAACTTAATTGGGTTAAGCCCGACACGAAACAGTAGAATTTGTAGTTGTTATTTTGAGTCATTAATTGAACTGCAACGCGAATCCTTGAATTTGGCTGCCAACAATTGGAATATTTTCGATTCATCAGCATTGAAATGCATTCCAAATAAACATTCTCCCAAATTTACGCAACTGTTGCGAGAAATATTCCCAGATAAGGGCTTGAAATAATTGAATTGATGTGTTGAATGCGTTGTGGGGGAATTGATTGAACTAATTGCATTGGTTGTATAGTTCGATTGAATAATGAACATCAAATATGACTAAAAATCAAGCGAATGTAGCAAATTTAATTTGTTATTCACGAGAAATTCGTTTCCGCTTCGATGATTTGTGCTTGCATTTGCAATTGTCTAGCTTCTCTGTCATTAGATGTCATGCAAACAACATTTATTTCATATTTTTCACTGTCGTCATATAAATTTCGGTTGAGGTTTCATCGAAAAGCTTCAACATTAAATTTATGAGTGTTTCCTGGCAACACTGGTGCAGATGCTGTTAATGCCATCAATTTAAAGTGAGAACAGACAAGCGTAACTTGTTGAAATTTATGCTTCCCCAGAGCTTAGTTTGAAGCCTTTCCTTCTCGGCTATCATGTTGCGTGGCGAATGGAAAATTATCGCTAGAAATTTATTAAGATTTCAAACGAAAACCCACATCATTGTTCAACAAGTTTTATTTTAGGCTTATGTTTCGAAATGAAAAAGACTGGGTCTACCGAAGCTCATCCAATCGAAACTCATCCACTTCGGATTTTAACCAGGGTGAAGTTCATTAATGTGATTTTTTTTCCTAGAAACTTAACTTATGAATGAACCCCAAGTCATTTTATTTTTCACGACAACTTAAATTACGAATAAACCCCAACTTTATTTAACGAAAAAAAAAATTGGGTCTTATTCGTAATTTAAGTCAAGTGAAAAATGAAATGAAGTTGGGGTTCATTCATAGCATAAAAATTAAATTCACATTATTGAATTTCACCCTGCTTAAATTCCGTAGTGGATTAGTTTCGCAGTGGATGAGTTTTGACGGTGGATGAGCTGGATGACCCAAAAAGACTTTCTTCGCAAGTTTTTTCTTCTGCTGACTCTTGATGCTGTATTTGAATTGTCAGGAGCGAAACAATTTTTTGATTTGACGTTTGATGTAATAAAATTTCACGGTGCAGATATGCGTTGGTGAAGATGAGTGAGATAAACAACAATAAACACCACTAGAGCCTTGAACTTCGGCATTTCTGACAGTCAACAGACTTTAACTGGGTGCTTGCGTGGAAGAACGTGCAATAATGTTGTTGCTAAATTTCGAATTTAATTTGCAAACTCGTGGAGACCAAATCAAACTTGCAAACGTCTTTATTTTCTTGAAAAAGCGGCACGCTTGTGGGCGTTGCGATGACCTTCATCACTTATCAATTCAACCTGAACGGAAGCATTACGAAAAGGGTGAAGGGACAAATGACAGGTTGAAGCATTCCTTTCAACTTTTCTTTTCATCGATATTGAATTTCAACTTCCAAGGGACAAGAAAGAAAAGAACTAAAAGAGATCGCTTCGCTTTTTTACTTCCGCGGAAGAAACGAAGGCTCAAAAAGGAGAAATATTATGTTTTCATTCCACTAAATCAAAAGAAGGCGAAGAGAGATTTTGTTTTATATTTTATGAGTTTTGTTCGTGCTAGCGCTTGAAGATCAATATCATCAATCATCCCCAAACTCACTTGAATTGTGTAAATGGAAGAGAAATGTGTTTGCTTCCGCCGTAATTTGTTTTGTGGGGCCAATGATACAACATCGCTTTTTTGTCCGGCTGAATTATTTATTCACTTTCATTCAATGTTCTTTCTTCACTTTTTATTCCTTCTCCAGGGACTTCCTCGGCTGGGCAGTACTGTTGAACTTCCTTGTCTACATCACAATCCCCGTTGTCCTTCAATACACGGGCATCCTTTTAGGCGTTGGTTCTTTCGCCATCTACATCAACACCATCATAGGATTAGCGAAGAAGGAAAACTTTTTCTGGGAACAGGTAAATATAACGAAAAGCAAACAATGCGAATTGATTGAGGTTGTTCCTTGATCCTTTTTTCTTCTTCTTCTCGTGGGTTTACCTTGAATCAAATTTGTTTGAAAGCTTGATTCGATTACAGTTCGTGATGTCTCTTGTTTGTCATCAAATATTCATGCTAATCTTTTAGACAGAAGATTCGACTTAAATTGCTTCTTTAGACACCGGATTCAGCAGTTTCTGGAGCGATTTTATTCATTTTCAGTTCAGATGAATGAAAATACCTTTCTAACTTTGCAAGTTTCAAAAGTTTTAACCAGAAATTTCGGTGGCCATACAGGTTTTTGCTTAAGAGATAAATCTATTGATTAAGCATAAATTTTGGTCACAGTACAAGAAGTTTTGTGACATTTTTAAGCACAAAGAGAAAAATTTAGCCGCAATACTAAGCTGTATGACCGACTCCGCAGATAAATTTATAATGTTTTATTTTCCCAAGACTTTTAAAGCTGTCGGTAAACCGAAAAGCTTCGCAACTGGATATTGTTCTCGACAACTGACATCCTTCTGGCTATATTTCGTGTCACTAGCAAGTCCCCAACTTTGCCTAATTTTTGTTATTGTTTTCAAACATGGATTCGCTTTTCTGAAATATTTTGTATTCATACGAGTTCAAGTTTTCTGAGAAAAATAATATTTTCACAAGCAAACTTGTTTGCACAAGCATTTTTGTGCGAACCTTTAATGCTTGACCCTTTTAGCTGAAAGTTGGTTGCCAGGGATACGTTCCAACGCTGATGATGATGCTTGTGTAACAAAAAGGGCGAATTTTTTTTGCCATTTTCATTTGCGTGTTAGAATGTCACCGGGGACTGTTAATTACGCAAAGTGAAATAATTTTCTGTGCAACATTATCATCATTTAGGTCAACGCACGGTTTATGAGATTATGTTTTTCTTCCGGGCTATAAAAGACCTATTGGGTATCGTTTTCTTCATCAACATCAATCGACAATGGTTATGGGGTGTGTGTGTCATAAATATTGAACGGATGAATGTCTTTAGATAGATCGTTTCGATCTTGGTTATGAAATAAATTTGCGGCACATATCGGAAGGGTGTTTAAAAGACATGGCACGTGAAGAATGTCCTTGAATCCTGGAATCTAACCAAATGATTGTTCATAAAAGAACAAAAAGCTTTTCCAACCCTTCTAAGCCTTCTCGGTATTCGCTGTCATCAAGGAATTTTCATCACCGTTCCACAAAAACCAATAAAAGTGTGACTGAATAAATGGCGATGACAGAAAAAGCTTTGTGAAATTCTTGTCATTCCATATAACGCCCCGCATCTTTCAGATCTCACGTTCTTTTCACATTTTCTTTCTTGTTTTCTACCAACGACGGCTTGAGAGGGTTACAGCGATTTTAGCAACGTTTGTGCCAACCAATTTGCCACAATTTCATTAAACGTAAAAGCAATGATTGAAATTTGGTAAGAAAAAGGCTTCGTGGAAGCAATTTGCATGGTATTAAAGCTGATACACCTCGGCGAAGTTTGCTTACTTACTTATGGAAATTTAAATTTACCATTCGGAATTCATTTCTCGAATCAAATTCTACAATAAAGTGATTCCATCTTTTCAAAAATAGAACGCCAAGCGAAGCTTTCTTCTTTCCGCTGAAATTTAATAAAGAGATAGAAACTCGCTTGTCATAGAGAACTCGGAAGTAAAGGAGATGAGAAAACGAGTTGAGTCACACCTTTTTATCCTAGCGTTTACATCACCAGGATAAAACGGAGCTATATGTACTCATCAAAACGCAAATATTTAACAACTTAAATTACAGCAAATCCAACAAAACGAACACCGTGCTTTGTGCTAGACTAAATGATAAATAGAAAATTAGTTTTTCACTGAGTTGCTTCTTTTTCGGGATGCGAATGTCATGAAAAACAATACAGCTTTTCTTGCTAAAGCTTTCAAATTCCACCATGTCATTCAATACTTAATGTCATGTTATGTAGCTGACGTCTGCCTAAAGCGTAATCGCGTTAGCATCGTCGTTGAATGCATTTTCTCCGTCGCCTCTCGAACGTGTGCACGTCTAAATTGTTATTACCGTCGAGTTTTGACTCTCGTGTTCACATCCAAGCATTTCTAAAAACATGTGTCCACTGAATGTGACCAGTAATAACGACAATGTTAAGTTGTTTACAAAAAGTTTCAAAGATTGCTTGTAGGTACAATGATAAATTGTAACAATTAAATGTTTCAACTTAAAGCTTCAAGCTTTAAAACAGCACGACCGAAAACATGTTAAAAAGTGTTTTCATGTAAATTTGCGTCACAAAAGAATAGAAGGTGTCAATGACACAAAATTTTGAGCTTCGAAAGTTAAAACTCGACCTTTCAAACCCGATAAAAATATTTGCATCACAGGAAACTTGCTTCAACATCGAAAAGCTTTTAAAAAGCTTTAAAAGTTTCATTTTCGGGTTGCAACGTCAACCCTCATCATCATCATCAGACTTCATGAAATTAATCTTGAGTTACAGGTTGTGCAGAGTACATCAACAAAATTGTGGTCGGATCAACTATGCTGAGAAGATTCTGCTAGGATCTCGTTAAAATGCAGGAATTTGAGTTTTGCTTTCACGCTTGAATTGGTTTCAATGTAAAACTTTTCATTGTAACAAAAATTATAGAAATTTTTTCACATTCATCTTTTTCTTAAATTTTAAATTGAATTACGGTTGTTCCTTTTGAATATTTTAGAATTGACATAATTTCCAGCGATATTGTATTTTTTACAACTCTGCAGGCGGGAAAAAAGTTTATCCTGTTCGAAATTTTACCGCTAACAGAAAAAAAACCAGAAAAAAAACTTTCAAAAGTGCTAAAAGTTGGGTGAAAAGGGAGAAAAGAACGTGAAGTGACCTTATTTCTCAACAGGGATTGCCACAAAAGCAACCCTTTCATCATAATCAACTCGACAAACAAAATAAACTTTTGGAGGCGCGCTTCGCTGTTCCAAACTTTCCCAAAAGACCCAAAGTAATGTTCCAATCGACGCACTTCAGATGCTTTCAAGCGGAAATTGAAAAGAAATGCAGCAAGGGAAATTCAAAAGGATATTGTTACATGTTTTCCTGTCGAAACTGTGCAACTCGAACAATGTTTTGCTTTTGAATTGAAGCACTTGAAAAGTTTACAGGAAGTTTGAACTTAAAGCTTTTACATATCACACAAAATGTAACAGAATTTTACATAAATTTCCCTCCCGCTACCGCAAATTCAATTTTTCACTGTCTTTTCAACATAAAGAACGACAATTTAAAGTCGGAAATTGATCATCGTCAACACATTGTTCGGCTGAAAGCTCCGAAAATTGAGATTAAGTTCGAATTTCCAACCAGTTAATTAACTTTTACGTAACTCAAGGCACTGAAAAATTAAAATTCAATTTTCAAAAAACACCAAGAGACGGAAGAGAAGACGAAAATGTATCCAATTTTCATAAGACTTTCAAGCTAAATGACTTTAAGAAATAATTTCCTGCTTTCTTCTTTTTTTCGCCATTTACAGCAAGCAGCCAACATTCTGCTAATCCTCACAGCAGCTTTAATTGGGCTCCTGTGCTACTTCTTGGGTGAAGAAAAGCAGCGGAGGGCGTTTGTCGAAGCAAAGCAAAGTTTAGAAGTGAAATCTCTGATTGAGGAGCAGTCGACGGAACAGGTAAAATTAAATTAGACGACACCGTTGAGATCAGACGGGATGGCAGTTGATTATGGCAATTTTCAGCTTTGAAGCTGGTTAAGGAATACACGTTAATGTTTTCACGAATTTTCATGCGAAAAGCGTGTCGGAACGTATTTCGAGGTTATGTTTACTCGTGAAATTTGTTTTCCAGCTTTGTTTATGTTTACGTTGACTGTTAACAAATTTTGCTTTACTGAATCAACATTGACTGCTTCAACATTGATTAGATCTCATTTTACAAGTTGCAGAGTAAAAATAACCCTGAAATGTATTTTAAGAAAACTGCCATGAGG
>JPYR01000100.1:7449-24646 GCA_000775305.1 Belgica antarctica | reverse complement strand
TGTTTTGTATGTGTATAAACCATGAGGGAGATGCTGGAACATCATTTGGCGTTGTTTCCGCTTAAAATGGTGTAAACATGAAAAACGATTTCATGCTTATGCTGGAAAAAGACGACGTCATAAAAAGAAATTTTAACGGTTTTCTTCGATTTTGAACTTGGCAGTTTTCATCGATTTACACAAATTTCAGACGGTTTTCGACAGGGCGGTTTTCCTCATGGCAGTTTTCGACCCTTCCTGAAAAAAACACTTTTCAATATTTTTAAACGCGAAGTGTCACGAAGTTTATTTTCAAAGCTTTCAACATCCACTCAGACACTTTACAGCCGTCAATTTTTAATTCTACTTCGTGAAGTTGATAAGTTTGATAAGTTGATAAGTTCGAGCCATCGTGGTGTCCCCCAAACAACAAGAGATCAAGTCACAGACAAGATTCTTCCGTAGCACCTTCTCTTCGGTATCGGGCGTGCAATGCTCCGTCTCCCGCCTAGGATTTTAGGAGCCGCCTTTTCCCTTAGAGTTGCCCTTATCTTTTGGCTATTTTAGTACAAGAGGATTAACACCGGCTCATTTGGTTACAAATGGTTCCACCACAAGCAGTAAATTCGGCCGCTTGTGGCTTTCCAAATGGATAACGCCTAGGGATAGCCCCGGCACAGTGTAATTTTTTAATTCTACTTCGTGAAGTAACTTTTAATTAGTTTTTCACTTCACGTGCCAGCAGATTTCAATTTGCTGAGAAGCTTTTAAGCTTACGAAGCTTTACTGTATTTTTGCTTAATGCGCTTTTTATCTTTATTGCAGGAGAGATTGCTGTTGTCCGTTCTTCCGGAACATGTCGCCGTTAAAATGCGACAGGATCTGGGCTCAAACGATTCCGAACAGTTTAAGAAGATTTACATGAGTCGCCATGAGAACGTCAGGTACACAAATGCAAAGCTTGTAAATTTATTTTTATTGTTCGACATGACCGCCATCATTCATTACATATTCAAATCATCCGCAAAGTCCTTAAATCCATCCGAAAACAGCTCAAGTTGTGCTCTTCGTTCAGATTTTAATGTGAAAAGGTGTCACTCTTGGCATTTTTACGTGACTAGCATATCTAAAAAGCCATTTGACTTTAGAGACCAGCTTTAATGTCAAGTTCGTGGAACAAATTTGCCGGATACAAACTTGGAGTCGGTGACTGATGTCGTTTCCCGGGAAATTTCTTTATCAGCAACTGTTCAGACATTGGAATTAAAATTTCTTCTGGAAATAAGACGAAGAAACCTTAAAATTGTTGTGCAATCAAAGACCTGGTTGTTGAGAAGCAATTTCAACTCAAACTCGTATAAAAGTTTAAGATTTTTGTTGCAAAACCTTTTCAGCTTCACTGTCACTGCCACTGTCGACTCAAGTTGCCACTTCAAATGAAAAAACCAATAACAGTCGACCAAGACAATTCGAGATGTTTGTCGACATTGAACCATTGCAATTTTGTCTTAAATTGCTTAAAGGCATTTCTAGGCTTCCTACATCAAAGCATTTCTCATTTGTACAGATAAACGACTCGTGCAAATTGAGATTCTTAACAACATTAACATCTTCGAAATGATAAATTTCTTCTCATCATGAACACATTTTCAATATCTTGATTGAATCTCGAGCAATTCATCATGTACGGCATCATCAAAACGATTTGTTTCGCTCCATGCAGACCATGACTGAGAATTATCTATCCTTAAAGACTTGACCGTAGCGGAGAAACTAAGAAGAAAAGCAAGCTTCATAAATTTTATGGGTTTATTTTCAATGCCCAAGTCGAAATTGGACTTATTTCGAACAAATAAAAAGTTTTCTTCTTCTGTCTGTGCGAACTTTTGGTTGTTTATTTAAATCGAAATTGAATTGTCTGGATTAGCTGGAAGGAAACTTTGGAATATTCTAAGCTATAGGTTTTTTGAGATTCGTTCCAAACTCTAGTAACATTGAAGTCATTTGTTGACGTGCAGGTCAACATTTGACTTCATGGCAAAAAAATGGAACAAAACGGTAAAATTTATGAAATTCATATGTTTTCCATGTGGCAGCCACTAGTTGACATTATGTCTTCTAAAAGGTGAAACATTATCAATACTTTTTCAAACCTTTTACTGACATGGCTATTGACCTTTTGTTACAAGTATCAAAAAAGGAATAAACATGACAAAGCTTTTAATTTCGTGACTTTTCATGTTATATAATTGGCAACTTTGTGAAGAATCTTTTTTCTACGTTTCACGGCTCTACAATGTTAAGACTTTTTAAAAGCCAAATGTAATTTATATGTAAGCCATGTTTTCCTAGAGAGATTTCAGTGCAAATTTTGATGTCGACCATGTTATGGTCAAATTTACTCAATTTGCCATAATTAATGTCATAAGAAAGAAGTGCAAATTACTAAGTTCACAACGTTATTCGGAATGGAAAATAAGTAGTCAAGCCAGAAAGGTTTCTTGAGAAATCAAAGATTTGTCTTTTTTGTTACCATCAAAGCACAAAGTTTTTTACATAATGCTTCTTTTTAGAGGCCAGAAGGCTTTCCATCTTTGTTACTTTTATGATCCATCATGTCAATTTTAATGGGTTTCCGAAGATTCACCCTAGGGTTGAAATCGATGGCAAAAAAAATTCATAACAAAGCCGTGTCATAGCTGGCCATTTACAGCACACATGGCCAACAATTATACATACATAGTCAATAAATGATTAAACATTTATTGACAATTTCTAGCCATTTTGCAACTAGGGAAGCTTTTCAATTTCCATCAACAATTTCAATCAAAATTATCACGAAATTAATTTCAATTGAGTGTTTCAAGGGAACCAACAATTTCAACCACCGATTAAGTTAATTAAAAGTTTTTCTTTGTTGTCAACGCCATTTAAATGCTGTAGCAAAGTTTTTTTTTATCAAATTTACACTGAAAAGTGTTTTACTAATAATTTACATTCGCCATGCTAAAGTTTTGAGAGGTTTCAACTATGTTCATCAAAGCCAATGACAAAATCAATCGAGATCAATCTATTAAGCTTCAAAACATCAAATTAATTAATTGACACTAAGCTTTGCCACTGTTAAGGTTGCTAGTTACAATACTTTATTTTCAATATTTTCTCCACTAACGCCTTTGGCGGGAAAAAATCTTTTGTGAACTTTTGAAGCTGCCTAAGCTTAGGTTTGAATGATGATTAAGAAGACAATGGGGAAAGTTGACAGAAGAAAAGTTTTTCCACGTTGATGAAGTCAACATTCTCGATCGAACAATTTCTTTTTTTCTCCACCATTAACATTACCGAGTTCATGTATTTTTTCATTCCTCGACGTCGTCTCAAGTAAAAAGTTGGGCAATCTGTCCGTGATTGGCAAGAAAAGGATGAAAAATCTCATCATCAACAAAATTTCGACGTTGCTCGAGTAAAAAATAGTCTGTCAGCAGACATTAAAAAAAAGTCTCATCTCTCCGTTTTTATGGCCGATTCTAACGCAGGAACAAGCAACCTTTTGAAATGCGAGAGATCTAATAAAGCATAATTTCATGATGCCATTTAATTCTTTTCGGAACTTGAGCTGCTTCGCTTTTTTCATCGTTGAAAATGACAAAACAAATAAAAAGCTTTTCACATTTTTCTCTTCTTTCAGCATTCTGTATGCCGACATTGTGGGCTTTACAGCCATTTCATCAACATACTGCGCTCAAGACTTGGTGAAAATCCTGAACGAACTATTTGCACGCTTCGATCGCCTGGCAGAGGTGAGTTTCATACAGATAATTCACATTCAATGTGATGGGCAAGCTAGGGGCGAATGGAAAATCGATACTCTAGTGAAAAACACGTTGAGCTTTTGCCATATAGCTTTTGCCAAATATTTTTATGATTTCTATTTTCGGGACATTGGGAATCCAAAGTTTAATGAATTGTTTCTGTCTGTTGCCAATGATTGTGATAATAGTTCGATCGTTGCAATCAGGTCAAATGTACACCATCGGCACTTTTGTATCGACGGAGAAACGCAACTTGAATTATTTATTTTATTTACGAACTCGTTTGTGCAGTCAAACAAAACACAATTATGTTCCATTAAAAGTTATGTTCGCAGGGATAGAAGATAATTGGAGTATAAAAGGGTTTGTTCTTAAGTTCGGTTGTGTCATCAAGCTTTTGAACGCTTTCCAGATAAAAGTATATAAAAAAGCTTTCAAACAAATTGAAATGATGAAAATCATATAAAAAATACTTTTAAAAGCTTCAGAAATGCTTTCGACTTTGAAATTAAAAAATTATAAAAAGCTTTAAAAGTTCAAAAAAGCTTTCAAAAAGCTTTCAAAACTTTGCACAAATAGTTAAAAACTGTTACAAAAGATTTTTTTAAAAGCTGTTAAAAACTTGGAATCAAAATTGAAACTAGACGAAGCTTACGAATGACGCATGAATTCAGTCTATTTTCAACTAAACTCCTTTCCAAACAAGCCCACATCAGTTTGATCTGCACTCGATGGCTTCTACTTTACATCAAATTGATTTTTGTCTGAATCAGGCTCGTTCATGTATCGCATTATTTGCCTTCTGTGGACTTGACGAACAAGTCAATGAATGAACAAGATTAGATAAATTGTACGAAAAAGTTTTCGATCGATTAACAACTTTTCGACTTAAAGTCAATAAAAACGACAGAGAAAGTGGAAATAGAAGAAAAACATTTTCACAGCACATTTTCACAGCTTTCAAGCCTTTTCCAGCCACGTTAATCGTTCCGTTGTATTTTTACGCTCGTTCGATTGCTTTATTCAATAAAAAGTGACAAAATGAATCGTAACCGTTAAGATTCGAACAATAGAGATGTGTTCAAACCAGTAGTTTAGATTGCATGGGGCCGTGACATCTAAAAGTTGTTAAGGAGAACATGCCGAGGTGGCAAAAATGAAAACTTGTCACAGGCAAATCGCGTGCTGTGCCAGAATTAGAACTATTATGGGTTGAGTGGCAAGATTTTCATCTAAGAATGGTTATGATAATGGGTTGGAACTATTTCCACGTGGTTCCCACATTAAAACTGCCGTTAAGTTCCATTCCGTTCGTTCACTCCTTCCTTAACGACTATTTTCCATTCTTATCATAAACAGAAATACCAACAGTTGCGAATCAAGATTCTCGGTGACTGTTACTACTGTATTTCGGGTGCACCAATTGAACGAGAAGACCATGCGGTGAGTAGAGAACACCCGATAATTACTTATTCCACAGCAGAACGGAAAAGTTTTGCAATCGAATTTTAATATGGAAACTTTTGTCGTTCGCATGCACAGCAACTTTGCGTTTTTATGGGCCTCTCGATGGTGAAGGCAATCAAGTAAGTCAATTAAATCATAAATTTACGTGGTTTACCACTTCAATTAACACGTTCACTCAACGCATATGAGATTCGATCAATAATCCCAATTTCTTTCATCCTTGTGATGCAGGTACGTTCAACAGAAAACGAATTCACCCGTCGATATGCGCGTAGGTATCCACACGGGCGCAATATTAGCTGGCATCCTTGGTCAACGCCAGTGGCAATACGATGTGTACTCAAAGGATGTGGAGCTTGCGAATAAGATGGAGTCAAGTGGAAAGGCCGGGTACGTTTGCAGAATGGTTCAATAAGCTTTAGCTCTTGGCCGCATGGGAAAGAAATGTTTAAACAACTCACAATACCACGCTGAGCTTTAGCCTTTGATGTTTACCACTTCTTATTATAACGTTTCATTTTACTTCACCTTTGTCTTCACCAACAGCCGAGTTCACATTTCCGAGAAGACCTTGAGCTTCCTAAACGGTGAATTTGAAGTGGAACCCGCTTACGGAGAGAAGAGAGAAGAAGCTTTGAGGATTGCGGGGCTGAAAACATATTTCATAAAATCTGTACTTAAACCGGTAAGAATTTGTTTGCAGATTTATAGATGTGATGACACGCCCCCACGAATGATTTCGACTGAATCAAATGATTACGACAATCGCTTTTCAAGTTGTTTGATCTGTGATCAGTAGATTAAATTGATTTATACTTAAATGGAATGATTTTTTTTGCAGTTATTACGACGATAACCTCGATTTCTCAATTTTTCAAATAATCTGTTCATTCGTGTCTGTGTGTCACCATTTTTTTGAAACAACTTTATTCTTAATTTTTCCTGATAAATATTGTCGATGTTTAATTAACGGTCAATAGACCCAAAGTATTTGCACAAACACTTCAGCAATTTGTCGTTCTGTTGCCATTGGTCAGCCGGAAGCAGCAAAATTTTCCGCTAACCACGTCATCCGTGATTATTAGCTGTTCGACGATGGCGTATGCAAGGCTGGAGATTCTCAAGTTCTCGCTTTTCTGATGATACTCGATTAAAGGAAGGCCATCACAAACTTTGATGTAATCTGCAACCTGTTCGGCGTATCTGATGTTTTTCAACATGTTTTGTATTCCTTCCAAGGCGATCTAAAAGTTCACAACTTGAACATACTTCGAAATTCTTCAGAATTCTTCAAACTTACTTCGACTACTTCTTGATCTTGGCAGTCTAGAAGAACGCACAACGGTTTTATGGCACCAACTTTGATTAACTTTGCCACGTTTTTGCTGTTCCCAGTAATCGCCAGGTTTCTCACTGCCCACGCAGCCTCTTTCTGAGTCTGAAGTTCTCCAGTCGACATGTTTTCAATAATTTTTGACAAAATCCCAGCGTTTATGACAGCCTGGATTTGTGATTGCGCTCCAGCTGTGACGTTGGAAATCACCCAAAGTGCTTCTCTACGAATGCTTTCTTTCGAATTATCCAACAAGGCCGGAAAATGCGAAAGCATGTTAAGGTTCAGAACAACTTGAGTGTGTTCGTCGGTCCTGGAGACGATATTCCCAACGGCGCGCAATGTGGCCGTCTGCACGTTTTCATCGCAGTGTGCAAGCAATGATATCAGAACCGGAACAACTCCACTGTCGATGACCATTTGAATGTGCTCACTGCCACTGCCAGTCAAGTAGCTTAAGGCTAGAATGGTGTTAACAAGGACTTCTTCGTCGGAATGGTCCGACATAAGTCTGAGAACTGGAAAGATTTCATTGATGGTTTGGAGTGGCAGTTGTGGATTCTTGTTGCAGCACAAATTACAAATCACCCACGAAACGTGGCGGAGAATCTGCACATGGCTGTCTGTCTTCACGAGTGAAAGCAAAGGCGGAATAATTCCCAACCCAATGGCGTAGTCACGGTGCTGGAAACTTTCGCCGACGACGTTTCCAAGCGATTTCAACGCGCTTTCACAGACATTTGATACCGGGGACTGCAGCATTTGAATTAGGTGCGGAATGGTTTCGGAATCTGCGACCTGAATAACAAAGTTGTGAGACATAAAAGCTCGAAAATGTTCACCTTGTTATGAAGCGTGTTTACCAAGTCCGTTTGCTGAAACGTCCCAGACACACATGTTTTTGTAGAAATAAAATGTTCTCCGTCTGTTGAACTCAACGGCACCGAAGTTTGAAAAGTTCCGCTCAAATTCACATCATTGTACGGATAAAAAATCCGGTGAAAATTTTGATCTTCTTCCGTCTGCTTTCCGACGTCTGCATCAACGAAATTTGATATCGCCTTTAAGAAATCGACAGCTAAAGTTACAAGTTACAAGTTCAGTTTCAACGAAATAATTTCGTATTACCAATGCCATTATCACGGTATTGAATCTCGATCGAAACACGGGCTTATGTTTTCTGTTCGTTCTGTTGCAAGGCCGCTTTAAAAATAGACTTGCTTATCAGATGAAACTTTTGTGCTAAAAATATTATTTTCTTGAACTTGACGTTGAATAGTAAAGAGTCGACTGGGAACTGCTATCGATTTGAAAAGTTGCAGCTTTTTGTTGAGCAATTTATGACAGTTTTCGGCGCTCACGAGATAAGCTGAAATTTTAATGTTCTCTGAGACAATTTTTGGAGTTATTTACTGTCTGACCTTTGATGAACTCAGAAACACGTATTTTGGGCTTTGATAACTTGGAAAGAATTTTGGCGACGAACGATGATAAGAAATTGTTTACGTGAAATAAAATCAAATGAAATATAATGACCATGTGTTTTTCCCAGGCCCTGACAGAGGGGGGCCAGAGGGGCCAATGGCTAAAAAAATAATTCATCTAAACGGTTGAAACTTTTTTCGGATTGAAATTTTTAAACTTCGAAAAGCGTTTCTCACAAAACAATAAAAAATAGTCAGAATAAAAGTTTCATATTTCGAAAGATTTCTTGGTTTTGGTCTCAAAGGGCCCCGTATAAATTTTTGGCATCTGGCCCACCATCCTATGAAAGGTCCTGGTTGTTCCACATTTAAAAGATGTTTTGCCCTAAATAGCCCTTTTGAAAGCACTCACTTGTAATTGGCTGCAAACACTCAAACATTTCACAGCTATTAATTACTTTTCTTTTTCTTCGTCGCTGCATCTTTAAAAGCACTTCAAGTCTTGAAAATGGAAAGAAAGGAACCGAATTTCACGTTGTTCATTTGCACACTCCTTGAAAATATAGAAATCTTTTAGGAACTTGTGGAGTTATAATAATTGCCTCAGTTGTACATCAAGCTGTTGGCATACGGATTGGTTACGAAATTGTAAACAAAGTCAGGAAAGCTTTTTTGATGTTTTGATTCAAACGAAAAAGCAATTAGAGTGAATTGTGTGGAAAGTTCGAAGAAATTTGCGACAACGGATGCGTCACAGCTGCTATGAGTGTGATTATCCTGATGCAGTCGAGTTCAGCGAAATGTAAAAATGGAACTCATCTCCGATTCAAATGTCGTCTGAAAGATTCAATGTAAAAGACTTCGTGAACGTTCAGTCGCAGAGAAGCTTTTAATGTTTATTCAGATAATAAATTTCTAGATTCAGACGAATAAATGGAATGGAAGACATATCTATTAAAAGTATTCAAATGCTTAGCCTTTGGGATACTCGATCTAACTTTTGATTTCACAAGAAAGCTTTCAAAGTTGAGGCGGAGAAGATAAAAGATTTGAATTTGGAATTAAACTTGATGTTTGAGAAATTATTGAGAAATCGATTGTGAACAATTGGAAGCATCACAATCTAGGAAACCCTCAAGATTTTTTTTGAATTTTCCTATTTTTCTGCATTCTTTCAAACTTTTAAAGCTTAAATCGAAAACATTGATTAAGAAATTGTTGAATAAACTTAAGAAACAAATCACTCGAGCGTCTCAAAATCCCTTAACTTTTCATCTGAACCCAGAATGTAAATATTCGGGCTCTCAGTTTTACCAATGGGCTTCAATCAACTGTACAAATACTCCATCGCTTTTCAATTATAAGTCTGTGGAGTTATAAAGATTATTGGATCTTCCATCAATGTTCCACCCTAGGAATATTAATTTTCGAAATTTCTCATGAACATTTCTTGGAAATTGTTTTAATCTCCCAGCATAGAATAGCGTACAGGAAGCTAAGAGATAATATTTTGCACACGAATTGAATTCCTTGCTGTTCTATTCAACCGACTCATCCAACCCTCCAACGATACACGAGGAAAAATGTTGTCGAAAATTTTAATCTGAACGTCGGATGTTTAACATGATAAATCGATGCCGGGGATTAAAATCAAGTCGTGTGCCAAAACACAAACAAAAGTCTTGATCATAAAAATTAATGCCCCAAATTACATTAAATGAATCTCGCACCAGTTTTAATGTACACACTGTCGGTGTAATTCCGCGTAACATTGATGGTCCTTATTGCCGGTTGATTGTTATTCAATCTCTGGAAAATGTTTTAAAGCCTCTTTCGTTGAAGATAAAGTTCGCTTTGTGCCGCAACTTCAACTCCATTAAGTCTGCTTAATGCCGAGTTTCAGAATTCCGCAGGCAAATTCATCGTAAAGTTGAAGTTTATGCGTGTGTGTACAACTTAGGAAGTTGAATTGCTTTCAAGCTTTTATGAGCTTTCAATTTTTACACGAAAATTGTTCAGAAATTTGTTTTCCGAGAAATCTTTCATCTCCCTGATGATATCTGCGATGTGGCAGCTCTCAAAGCAAAAGCTTTTTAATGTAATATCCATTGTGGTTCATCCCAGTGACGACAATTTCAGTCAAAACCGCATCAAAAAGCATTTATTTAATGTTTTCCCTCGAGTCGCTTCGAGTCATGCCATCCGGGGTGCTTGCGGTTGACACAGAGACACGCTCAATGCAGAAGAAGCAAATTGAAAATTCCATGAATACAAATTTAAATTGAAAACAGCACGGACTGGAGTGAAAGCTCGAATTGACGAAAGAAATAATTCCAAGAATTTGCATTGAGAAGCGACGACGAGAGAAAATTACAATCTTGGTTTTCTCGGAATTCTATTGTGAGATGATGATGTTCGTGGCACCGAAGGATGAAGACGAGTTGAGTTACCCGCATTCTTTTGGTCGACTTCAATTTTCTTCTGAAAACAACCTCGAATGTGTTTTTGCATTGAAACACTTTCGACAATTCCCACTTTGGAATAAATTTCCCAAACAAAAGCTTTTCAAAGGTGTTCCATTGGCGAAAACAGCCTGTAAAGAAATCTTATGAATCGTTGCTAATTGAAGGATGCTAACAAAGATTTAATCTTCGACCTGATCTCCTGTTGAAAGACAATAATCCCACCCACTATCACTTTCTCTCACTCTGGGAACGAATCAATCTGCCAGCCCAGGATCCAAATCCTCCTCAAGATACGTCTCAATTGCCAAAGAGTCGATTTCAATAAAGCAAAAGTTCAACCGACTCCACAGGGTTTCAAGTTTCATCTTCAGTAGACATACCGCCTGAAGCACCAATTAGGACAACAAAGGAATAAATTTCTCGAACACCGAAGATGCTTATAATTAAATATATTGTCGTGGCAAAGGTTCACTTAGCAAAAAGCCTTTTCCCTTCATTACCAGTGCTTTGAGTTATTCCGAGATTTCGTTTTCTTGTCACTTTCCGCACATAAACAAGATGGTTTCATAAGATATGTGCGAGACTTAATGAGGTAAGACTCTTTACTAATGTGTTTCGCAGAAGTTTCGCTTTGAAAAGTACGGAAAAAGATTTTTCTTTCCCTCATAAGGCTTTGTGCCTGCCATCGTGATGTTTATGAATCTGCAGAGAATGGAAGCGAGCGAAATTGTAACATTTGCTTCCAGCAAAAGGATTTCTCAGGCTTTTTATTCATGCATGACTCTGAGTTTCCCAAGAAACAAATCGTCATTACTTATTCTATTATAATTGAATTATGTTTAGTAGTTTTATGATCTTTCTAATGAAACTTTCTCTCCATCGCAAATCTTATCGTTACAGTTCGTTGCTAATGAACATCAAAACGGCGGTAGCAAAACTGAGCCTAAAGACGTCATAATTGAGCCAGATGGTCCGTCAGTTGTGTCTAAGGACGAAGACGACTCAAAGGTAAGGTCGAGAATTGTTATAGACACGTTTATCGTGACATTTGACACATATGACAACATTCAATGAGTCTTTGTACATCTTCAAGATGTCTTTGTCTATAAAAACTTAGCCCAGATGAAATTAATTAGCGAACAACTTCTAATAAGTGTTTTCCTAACTTCTTCCCCATCAGTGCACATCACCTGGCGAATGCAACGAAGAAGACGTAAGAATCGGTATGGACACATCAGAAGAAGACACGCTAGAGAATTACAAAGTCCGCCTACGTAAAGAACTCGTTTCACGCGACGGTCACAGCGAGATTGACAAAGACACGACGTGGTTTTTGACGTTCAAGGATAAGAATCTTGAAAAGGCCTACGGCGTGTACCGTGAACCCTTCGCAGCGATTCCATTGACCGCTTCACTGCTGGTACAGGCTGTTGGCGTTATTTACTCGCTGTTTGTGTTGCCAAGGTGAGTTGCTGCAAACGTAATCATGAGAAAGTTAATTAAAAACTTCTTCTTTACTTACAACACAATCAATCACGAAGGACTTTGCTACACTTCACATTGGTGTTGCCTCCGACACTCCTGATTGCCGCCATCGTGTTTATATCCATTGCTGAAAGTTTCCCGGGCGTGAGTAGAATTAAGTTTACTAGTTATGTGGGTGTCCAGATCGAGACTTTATTCTGTCTTGTCGCTGCTGAGTGGAGTGCAGAACGAAATTGAAAACAATTGATGAACAATTGAGCTGGAATCAATCAATTTCCTGACAATTAAAAACTAGAAAATTCGTTTTTGCAGCCCGATAATTGGAAGAGAAACTAAAACTCGATTGATAAAAGTTTTTTTTTGCTGTGCAACTCTGTGATTGCATGCGATGGTACGAGTTAAATCAAATTAGATGTTTCGAAGGCTTTCAAAAGTCCGATGACAAAATAAAAATCTGACGTAATCGGATTTGTTTGGTGTTCCTGACAGGCTGCGATGATTATTTTTAAAAGGCCCTGTTAAAAATACTTTGTTGTTTAAAATCGTTGCTTCATTTTGATGTCATTTAAAGCCTCAAGCTTGGCGACAGTTTTTGCAATTATTACTGTGCAAACACAAGCTTGCAACTCATAAACTGAAGTTTCCCTGGAAAAGCTTGCACCGATGAATGTGCATTCAAGCATCTTAAAACTTCCAATCATGTTTAACATATTGTTTCGCATCTGAAGGATTCCACGGAGTTTTGTAAAGTACGAAATGAGTTTTCTTTAATGCCGGAAGAATATTTCTGTACTTCCAATTGACCCACTTTTGCAACATTTCCTAGCGCTTCATCGTTTCTCCAGCAAATGCACAAAGATGTTTACAAGCAAGATTTGATTTTCTTTGTCCCTTTATGTTGCAGACTTTTCCTGCCATCGTGACAATAGCCAGCAAGAAATTCAACGATTGCGTCTGGCTGCGACGAACGTCTGCTGTGTTTACAATCTTATTGATTGGATTCTCGAACGCTGGAGATATGGTAAGTCGAGACTTTAACTGCAAACACAATTAAAGGGATCATTTATCCATCATTATTCACTTGTCTCTTCGGGGATTAGAACGATGTGCAAATAAGTTCCATGTAAACTTCATTCAGTTATTTTCCCTTGTCGTTTCGCAGTTTGCTTCATCGCTGGGAACCATATCATCATTCGGTAATCATTCCAACTCAACTGATCTCGCTGCGGGTGTTCATGGAAACGATGCTGCTGCATACCTCGCTGCTGCCGTATATCTCACTCCATCGGACCAGTGCATTTTCCCTTCGTACTTCAACCACTACGCTGTTCTTATCCTGATTGCTATAAGTGTAATTACACAGCTGACGCACATCACGAAAGTTCTGCTGATGATCATTGTTACAGGTGAGATTAGTCAATCGAATTAACCCATTATAACTATAACCAATTAGCAGATATTTATTATTCAATTACGACCAAGTGAATGATGAATTGCAGATTAAAATGGCTTTATAATCTTTTAATTTATGGCAACATAGCTGCAGGGCAGTTCCAAGCGCGTTAATTACACTAAGTGCTTGATTAATCGATCCACAAAAAAATTAAATGTAAATGGGCTGGTATTTTAAGCATTTTCAAGAAACAGAGGGTGGAATAAGCAAGAAAAAAACGTAAATTCATCGATTTTTAACCAACATCTGTGTTTAATTTCTGAGAAAATTGATTTTTTTTACAAATAATTGAGTCGATTTCAGACTTTTTTAGTCTTCAATATTCAAAAAAATCCTTCAGTTCCACTCTACTTGCTGTTAATTCACACTCGTTGGTCGTCTTTAGTTATTTTTACAACTCAATTACCGCATT
The DNA here is from genome assembly GCA_000775305.1 of Belgica antarctica. Taxonomy (NCBI): domain Eukaryota; kingdom Metazoa; phylum Arthropoda; class Insecta; order Diptera; family Chironomidae; genus Belgica; species Belgica antarctica. The sequence goes on along the minus strand of JPYR01000100.1, from coordinate 10,816 downwards.
ACAGTCTTAATGGATATCGAGAACACATTCACAGCTGAGATTTTTCATCCCCTGATTAACACATTTTTCTGTTTGCCTGTTTGTTTATCTTTCTCGGATGCTCCAAATTGTTAACTTAACTAAATTATCCCTCGTTTTGGTCTTTCTCTTCAGCCTTTTACTGCATAATCAATGTGTTTCTCCTCGAAGATGCTTTCAAATACGAAATCTACGAGACATGGAATCCGTAAGTTACACGATTATCACATTTGCGATTGAAATCAATTCCATTCATCACACTAATTTGATTTCTTGTTCTCTTCCGTTCTGATTGCCAGAAGTGTTCCATTAAGATTCGTGTTGTCTGCGATGTTAATCGGTGTGACTGTCGCCCTGTCTGTGCTCTCCCGACACGTGAGTGCTAGACCGAAGTCAATTGACTACTGTAACGTGTTTATGTCAACCATTTTCAGATGGATACCGTGGATCGAGTCATCTTCATGTGGAAGAACGAAGTGTTGGACCAGAAGGAGAAAGCCAGCGACATGCGGCGAAGGAACGAAAAACTCGTGTATAACATCCTTCCTATGCATGTCGCCGAACACTTCATGGGTAACCGAAAGCGGTCGCACGACGAGTTGTATTCCCAGAGTTACGCAGAAGTTGGCGTCATATTTGCAAGTATGCCAAACTTTTCGGATTTCTATTCCGAGGAAAGTGTCAATAATCAAGGCCTGGAGTGTCTGCGGTTTTTGAATGAAGTTATCTCCGACTTCGACGCCCTGCTAGAACTGCCGCAATTCCAGAACATCATCAAAATCAAAACCATCGGCTCGACCTATATGGCAGCCAGTGGCCTAAATCCATCCAAAATCTGCAAAGTTGACGATCCAATTACCGTCAAATGGGCGCACTTGTCGTTGCTCGTTGAATTTGCGTTGGAATTGAAAAAGGCGCTGCAGGGCATTAACGAACAGTCGTTCAATCACTTTGTTCTCAAAATGGGAATCAATCATGGACCAATCACAGCCGGCGTCATCGGGGCGCGCAAGCCACACTACGATATCTGGGGCAACACAGGTAAATTGAGGCAATTTAAATTAAAAATTAATTCGGTCATTATTGGTCCATTAGTGACGAAGTAGAATCGTCATGCCTGGGTACAAGCGAGCGTAGAATTGAATTTTAAAAGCTACCTCGTCAAAACTGATGTTGACCAACGTTCACACTTTATCTCACTCACCTTCCGTTCTGTTTCCAATTAAAGTCAACGTCGCATCTCGGATGGAAAGCACAGGCAAAGCCGGGGCCATTCAAGTGACCGAGGAAACCTGTCAAATTTTGAAAATGTTTGGCTATACTTTCGAGCAGCGAGGGCTTGTGGCTGTCAAAGGAAAAGGTCAGCTGATGACGTATTATCTGCAGGGCAAGAGTGAAACGCCGCCCGCGTCGCCTGTTCTGGTTTCAACGATGCAAACTGTCCACGAAGTTGATGAACCGCCAACGCCAGCAGTCATGCAAGTTCCGCCCGAGTCTCCCAATCTACTGACCCTGTCAAGCGCCACTGCCAGTCCCAGCTCCGTTAGGTTAAACCAAAACTATCAGCCAAACACCGACAATGAACACGATAATCTTGAGTCACTGGAAAGCAACTGCGAGGAAAGTATCGACGACGCTAGAAACGCTAACGGCAGCATAAAGCACTCTGAAAACGATCCGCTTTTGACAGATACGCCAAAATCAACAAGCACAAATCATAGTTCAAATCACTTAGGCACAGACGAAAAAGACGCTTTGCTGGCAAACGAAACGTAGACTGCCGCGAAGGCAACAAATCAATCACGTGCAAAGAGTCGAGAGCTTTCAGAGTCTGAGCTTTGTGTGTGGAAAAGCTTCCAGTAGAGAGAAACCTTTAGAGAGAAACAAAAATATTCGTGCTTCGTAGACGTATTCGTGAAGCCAAATGCATAAATGTGTAGGTTGTGTAAATTTCGCTTTGCATACTTCATTTCATCGTGAGCTTCACCGTACATTTAGTTCGTTTTTTACGTGTTTGCAAAGCTTTTTTATGATTTCCAACTTAGTGCTGATTAAAAACGAAGAAAACTTATTGCAGATGATAATATAATATTTTTGAACGAGTTAAGAAGTTGATAGAATTATAAACCAAAACTGCGGATCAACAATCAGGAACGAAACCAAAGAGAATTTTATCGACACCGGCGGTGGCAGTGACGAAGAAGAAAGAAAATTATTTACCTAAGAAGTACTAATCAACTCTCACCGAAGCTCAAATCATTTATTAACATAAGTTCTGTTGATTTCTTACAACCCTTGACCTAAACTGATCAAAGTAAGTGTTAAGATGCCCTTTAAGATTTTAATGAAGAGTTTAAGATGAATTTAAAGAAATCGTAGAACTGATTAGAAGAATTAGTTGAAAAATGCATAGAAGGGTGCGACAAGTGTTCACAGATGGAAGCGATGTTTTTGGGGATTTGTAAATAAAACAGAAACGAAACTTTACATTTACTTTTAAAATTAAAATGTTGGGCTAGAATACGTAGTTTGAAGTTCTAATATTTGCAAGTCATTGAACTTATATCATGTTCAACTTGTGTTCTCAACATTTTCATAAAAACTGTTGTGTTGGAACACAATTGGTTTACTGCAAACGAGAACCCAAAATAATTTCCCAGTGATCTTCACACAAACTTCGCTTTCATCAGACAAGCACACCGTCAACCCCTGATTAATAAATTAAAAAACTAACAATGTAGACTTTCACATTTAGCTAATTTACATGAATTAAAGATAAAGAAAAACTAAGAAATCTGTAAAATGTGATAAAAAATCTTTTCAAATAATTTTTTATCCCTTTTGAAACATTTTAGTTTGTGTCCACGTTGCTAGTTACGTTTGAGACTTTTTAAGAATTTCGACTTAAACTGTTAGTTATCGATTGCAATTTAATTGTTTTATGACAAAAAGAAAATTTTCAATAAAACTTTCAAGATGTGTTTGAAATAAGTCTTGACTTTCATTTAGCCTTGCAGCATCAGTTTGACAGCTTTATTTATCACATTAAGCTGTCAGAATAACTTTTTTAAGCCAGTTCTCATAGAACTACGTCTACGTACCTTAAAACAAATCATTGCAGAATGTCAAACATTGTTTTATTCATATCGTTTCAAGGACTGACATTAGGTATTACAGGTGAAAGAATTGGGTGTAGTGCAAGTTGCAACAGCAGGATTGAACAAGTTTGGAGATTTGCAATTATAAACCCACCCTTTCATGCCATTGTTCTCATAGCAATAGATATATTGCTTGCAGCCAGATCCGTATGGATATTTTGTATTTTCTTTGTTCATGCAGTAACCAGTAG
>JPYR01000099.1:70116-164000 GCA_000775305.1 Belgica antarctica | reverse complement strand
TTTTTTTTTTTTTTTTGTTATTCAATTGTTGTTCCCTTTCTTTCGGTTATAAAACAATTCCAGAAGAGTATTTTCCAGCGTCTATTGTTCGAGGCATTCTAACATGACTTTCCATTGAATAAGACAATTGAACGTGAATTATAATTCCGTCTTTCCACTCATTGTTTGTATCGTTTTGAGTTTTTTGTTGCTGTGAATGCTGTGACAACATATGTATGCACCGAGATTTGTTTATGACCTCCACTCGAACTGGTGGTATTAAAATATAAACAAACAAGCATGTGGTAGCATTTTAAGTTATTAATAATGAAAAAGTTTAAACCCGTCAGCGATCTTAGTTAAAATTATATTAATCATCGAGAGGGTTTCTTAAGTTACGTCGAACGTTTCTCACACAAACGAATCCATTCAAGCCTTCATCAACAAAGAGTCCCCAAGAAAATCATTAAAATGCTTCCAGAATTTAGAACAGATTTTCCGTCTATTTCATTCCTTTTTGGGCACTGTTGAATTAATTGATTCAATCATTTCAATTAATGCTTAAGTTTTGGTAATTGATTTCCATTCTGTGTAAACGCCCAGAAAGGACTGAATCACTTTGAAGTAGCAAACAGCAGTAAAAAGTCAACAGTTATAGACTTGTCTTTTGCAAATGTCGGGCGATTTTCATAATTTTGTTGCATATAACTCCCCAAATGGAACTGCGCTGTTAAATGATTACATGATTACATTAGCTTTTTATCGCTACTGAAACAATCATTCATCAAGTGGGTAATGAGTTTCTTTCTCGCCTGAACGAACCATTGCGAACGGATTAACGACAATTTTTGAGTTTCTCATATCATATTAGCATTTTCTTAGGCGTACATACGTGAAAAATATTTTGTACCCTTGAACCAAATTCTCAAAGACATTTTTCTCAGGCATGAACAAATTTTTTTTTTGAGTAAAAATCTCTTTTAAATCTTAGATTTTATGTGTTTTTAATGTCTTTTCTTCACCTCTCTTGTTCTCAGTGCCGTAAGTTTCGGCTTTAGGGGGTCGATGAGATTGAAAAATATAAAACCCGATGTGGGAACGACGTAAAGACATTCAACGCAGCCTAGTTGAGAGTTAATAAATCAATAAAAAAATGATTTCCATGCTACGTCTGACTCTTGAAAAAGACGGAAAGGAAAGAGAAATAGCAGGCATCTTGAGGCCTTCTCGTTTCTCTTCGAATTACGAGCCCTCAACACGATGAGACTTCCTCCGAGTGATGATGATTCTGAATAGCTTATTGGCTCAAGTTTAGCTTTGAATCTCAAATTTTCAAACAACGAAACTAAATCATTTCCTAGAAATTTCGACATTCTTGCTGAAATTTGAGCTTGGAGGTTTTTAATTTTGCTAGAATCTTCAAATGTACACTGTAGTCTTTAGTTGTTCCTAAGATGAGCTGTTCCTCAAATGCCAGCCTCTTCAGACCGAAGAAAATCATAAAATTATTTTTGAAAAATGTGCATCGAAAACCTTTTTTTGTCTCGATTTCTCTTTGGCTTCAAATTCGTCAATTATAAGGGACTTGAAGAATCAAAAGTAGAAAAAATTGAATCAAAATAAAACCCTTAACGAAGAAGTGGATAGAATTTTAGATTTTTTTCTTCTATCAATTCAACTTTTTATAGCTTGTTTCTAGGCATTCAAAGTTTCGAAAACATGTCGGGCTCTTGCTATGCACAAACCCGTCAAAGCGTACCAGCTGTTTGTCTCGGCTTAGATATCGATACGGGAATGAAGAAAAGACTGCTGTGTAGTCCCTTCAAGACTCCTTGTACACAAAAAAATAAATTGAAAGCCCCAAAACAGCAAAGAGAATAAAAAACTCGAAGAAACCTTTTAAAAACACCAGAAAAAAAATCGGTTTAGTCGAAGCATACAAAAAAGTCCCAAAGTTGTTCAACCAGTTCAAATGGAAAAATTTCAAGCAGCAACAAAATTTTCTGTAGAAATATGAAGCTCGTAGCTCGGTGTTGATTTATATTTTACCGGGATTTGTGCTTGCTGTTATGGAAATTTTCATTTCAAATAAATTTTCAGTGTTTTTCCATGCTCGAGTGAGAAATGAGTGTGTGAGTTGGCATGATGAAGCACCGAAAGGGTTGAAACTTATTGGAGACACAAGGTGGCAGTTTTGTTGTGGGTATCATGTGGGGTTGAAGGTCCATTAACAACGAATACTGAGCTCTTTTCCTTTTTTCCAATTCCTCGACCCCAGTGCTCAAAGTGCTGGAACTCATTTTCAATCGCACAGCAAGAACCGAGAATCATTCTTCCACACCATGAAGACATTTCTTATTCCGGTGTGTCGAGATGTTTGTTGAACAAGAAGCAACGAATATCCGGTCTCTTGATGTCTACAATTTCAAGCGTAACACGAAGTAAATGTTCTCAGCAATCGAGGCTCAGGTGTGATGGAATTTGAGAAGCGGCAAAAGTGCCAAAACGGGGCTTATCATGAACTTCCCAAGCTCTGAAATCAGAGTGCATAAAATGGCTTTTCGGAAAATGCCAATAAGGCTTGTGAAACTAATAACCTTAACGAAAGATTTTGTCAGAGTCTCGACATTAATGCTGTTTTGTGTTGGATTCCCTCCTGAAACGGATTAATTACTCGACGACCGAAAGATCGAGAGACGAAAGAAGCGGATATTTATTACCTCATCTTTTTAATTGATGCTGCACCATAAATTATCTAGCTCACCAGGCACCACAATTCAAATTTTCCGTATCCTCCGACACGTTTGCTGGCACTTTCGACATAAAAATAGTTTCGCAAAAGAGATAATCGCCCCCAAATAAACTCGACACCAATATTTCTCACTTACTCCGCAAAATGCCACATGAAACCCCGAAAAAGAGACCAAGCAGACAAAGTTTATTGAAGCCATGAAAATGCTGATGAGTTATGCTGGAATTATGATAAGTTATAAATGCTTTACGAGTGCCATGGGGTTCTATCGTTTTAAGTGCATATAGATCAATAGTTGCCTGTCTTGAATTATACAGTTGGAAACACTATCGAATTGTTTTCATGATTTGAGAAGCAACCAAAATTTTGTGTGGGCGGAAAACATTCAAAGTAGTTTCCTAGTTCATAGAATTTGATAACTTCACAAGTCCTTCATATGAACAGGTAAAGTTTTATTAAATGGAAAATTGAAACCATGGCAAATTTGCTTGTAATTCGAAAGGTTAACTTAAACTCTACGCTAAAAGCATTCCCTTCGATTTTCTAAAATTGTTGACTGTTTACAAAACTCTCAACTTTAGAAATTAAAAGCAGCCTAGCCTCAAAAGAATCTTTTGAATTACTGAAACTAGAAGCTCAGGTTCTAATGAAATACAAAAACTTGAGACCTGTGAATGCATTTGCATTTTCTCTCCTTCGCCTTGCGGCTTCTGAGACTTTTAACTCTTGTCTGTTTGTCCAATTAAATGACCCTCTGTTTACAGACATTTAAATAACTTTCTAATTTTTTTTCGTTTAAAGAACCTAATGAATATGAAAAATGAGACTTTGAAGAACACTTTCGTAAGATCCTGGGAAAAGAGGGTTCCGAATCGTTTACCGAAGAAATTCACAGAAACTCGTTTATGGAAGACGTTTAATGATGTTTGAGAACAAAAAAGGATCATGGAACGTTTTCTGATTCAATGCGTTTTGGTGAACTTGTTTTTTTATGTCGAATTAGTAAAAGGGAACCTCAATTGAAATAAAGCATTGAAGTTTATGACTTTGCTTTGCATAAAATCAAGCTGTGGCATCCCCTAAGTCACAGCAAAACACAAATCCTAGTAAAACAATATGCATCAACATCAATCAAAATCATGGCTTAATTGAATCTTTATGCAGCTTTATCGTTGAGACGGATCCCTGTTATGATGATGAAAATTTATGAAGCGTAAAGGTTTTCTTCTCAAATCTGGAAAACTGCCCTGAAAGCAGGAAAAACTCGATTTGTACCAAAACGTGATGCCGCACGGAATCAAACTTGAAACTTTGTTTCAACGGCAGTTTTTCTTACTTGACCGGCGTGTTATGATGTAAACGATTCTAACGGACTTTCCCAAAGTTCCCAACAAGCAATTTTGCTGGCGTTGGGAAGGAAATGACTGAAGAATTGTGTGGCACTGACAATGAGAACATTGGTCATGGCAAAGCAACTTCCAACCACGTCATGGGAATTGCGTTCCAGCACTGAACTATTGGGCTTCAAACTATTCATAGATTCTACGTCGTCGCTGGCGCGCGGTACAGGAAGGGAACTTGCTTTAACATACAATCGTCTTTGGGGCTCCCATCATTTTCTTATTAATCAACAAAAGAATCGTCTTCAAGTCTCTTCTTCTTGCCATTTTTACTTTATGCTGGAAAAACAATTAAAGAAATTTTCCGAGCATGTAATTTTTCCGGTGTCATTGGACAGTGAATATTTTTCCGTCGCTCTAAGCACTGAACCACATCAGCGTTCGTTCTCTTCGGCTACAGGTTTACATGCTCGAACTTGGCCGTGTCTTAAAGGAAAAACCTTGAAAGCTTCCATTTAGTCTAATACTACGCTCGTTGAATGAATCACACATCTGAACTTAATTATATAATTAATTTGTTAATTTAGCGAACTCGTGGAAGCAAACAGTTGCAATTTTGTTGCTGCCTTCGGAGAACTTTGTAGATTTTAATCCGAACTAATGATTTGAAGCCTTCTAAGAAAAGGCAGCTAGCCAAGTTGAACGCTAGAACAATCAAGCTCCACTGCTTACCTGAGACGCAGTGACTTAGCAATTTGATGGGAGTGTTGTTTAAGTGTTAGAATTAAGCTTGTTATGCAAATCCGTTAGCAAATGATGTTTAATTGCGTCTTTGAAGTCCATAAAAGCCTCACAATTTATGATTCGCCATCAAACTCCAAAGCAAGACACGCGGAAACGAGTTTTGAATAAGAATTAATTTCGTCAAGAGCACTCAGGTGATTATTCCGGAGTAATCGCACCGAGTGCTTTCAACGGTCAAGTGCGCCAAATTATGGCTGGCTTCAGTAGGTTTTAAGCAGCATATCCAATTCCCTGAGATCGTCTTGCTTGCTGGTAAATAGCCGGCAACTTCAAGCAACATTGTCGCTAGGCTGTGATTTCTTAGTTACAACGTCTTCTTTTTCTTCTCGTCATATTCTCTTTTTGCTTTATTCTCATAAGCATAATCAGAATGAAGCAACGAAGAAGAAGCCGAGAGAAAAATGAAAGTTCAAGGTTAAGAAATTCAATTTTTTCCATGTTTTCATGCTCCATGTTTTATTTTTTCTTCTTGCTTCCACCTATGTCTTCAAACTGTCTTCTTCTTTGCCAGTATCACGGCATGAAAATGGATTGTAATAAGTGCTTATTGTAAAGAGTTTCTCTCTCCTCGTGTCCATGTACAGCACATGAAAGATTTCTTCACCGTCGATTAAATTCGTTCTTCGGCTGAAGAGATTTAGAAAAGTTTTTTCTTCTTCGCCAAGGGCAAATCGCATGAATAGAAATTCTATTTTTGAACCTCGAGAATGGAAATTAGAAAGTTCTCCGAGCGTTTCATTCTCCAGCAGAGTTCTTGTCGATGAAACACCCCGCCGAGAGTTGAATAATCGTGACGTGGCAACGCATTTGAGAACACGCTCAAATTAATATCTGATCCAGACGAGATAAACAATAAAATCACTCAGCATCATAATTCCAGCGAATAGTTTTATGATCGAATTATGCAGCGCGCAATTTTCCTGGAACTATGTGGAATGCTATTGGTGTTATAAGCAAATTATCTCGATGTCATGACAACCGTTGAAATGAAGCATCGCAGTCGCCATGGCGATGCAACGTGCATCAAGTCACTGAGATATTAAATATGCTGGCTTTCATCATGGAAAAAACGTGTCTCAGACACTTTGAAAAGGTTAAATGTGCACTCCAAGCATTGTCACAATCACCCCACTAAGAACAAACGTTTACGCATTAAGAATTTCTGCTTTTGCCGTCTTTTGTGACTTCTTCCAATTATCATTTTCTCTCCACCTTCAGCGAGCTTTTCATTTAATTTCAAATTAAAAAAATTACATCGTAATGTAAGCAAGCTCGGGGCTTAATTCACCCCCAGTTCAACCGAGCCCCTGACAACAAAGCGAAAGAGAGGCATTTCCAACGTGCACAGAATGATGTTATTGCCCCGAAAACATTCTGAACATGAAAGCCATTACCGAGATGGGAGGAAAGACGAAAATGAAAAGCCATGAAAATTATGATTTACAGCACCTAAAAATGGAAAACTCTCGTCCCCGGAAAGGACGAGAATTTTTTTTTATCGTCGAAAGCGCACGGAGAACAGGAACGAGTCTTTAGAGAGTGATTATGAGTTCATGTGTTTCCACCGGATCGCTTGACAATTTCATTACTGAGGCATAAAGGACCCGTTGCACAAAACAACACCTGTACAACCCTCCACTCGTTCGTTTCACTGATCATTACGCAAGGATACTCGAACAGTGTACTGAAATGAAGTTAATGCAATCTTTCATTCGGCTACACTAATTAAAGTTTCCCTCGGTTTGCTTTTCATCTCGCTCTCGTGTTTATGGGAAAGCAGCAAACGGGAACAGCACGGTGTGACGTGAACAAAAAAATTCTTTGGGCATCCTGTGTGAAAACAGCAGATCATGAACAACTGAAAAATAATTTTTTGGTTGGTGCACACCCATTGAGTGCATGAGTGAAGTAACGGTTCAACGTTCGTCGCTTCTTGTGTGTGGAAATAAGTTCGTCGAAAAATTCTGGTGAATGCACGGTAAATGGAAGGTTTTTTTCTCTTCTGAAAACATTTCCTTTTAAAAGCGACTTAAACCTTCCTTTTATGAAATTCACGAGCTGCACTGCAAATATAATCTGGGATTAACCTTTTATCTATAAATTGTAATCGCAAAGCACAGCAGAAAAGATTCCTGTTCGCTTGCCTAACCCCGGTGCACATGGGGAAAATCTTTATTTAATTTGACTCGAGATTCAACCTTCAGAAAGTTCTTGTTTAGAGCTCAATTCATGAATTCACCCGTTCTTATCCAGACTTTTTGCACAAATGCAATTTCTCATCTTAAGTTCATCCATTAAACAAATAACTTGAGTCAGCACCGCTTTCTATTAGTCTTCGTGCATATTTACAGCAAGAAATAACCATTTGAAATTTATGAGCTAAAGTTCAAGGCGAAAAGTTTTCCGGAGTGTTTTCTCCTTAAAGCGCAGAAAAAGCATTGAAATTTATGTGACACTGTACAATTTCTTAATGGAATGAAGCATTTTTGCTGTTCCAGATAACTTTTTTTTACCGTTGACAACGTCGTGAAGCCGAAACTTGTTTCCTGCTCGTTTTCCTACATCCTTAAACGCATAAATGACATGCATTTTAAAATTTAAATGGTACTACGAACAAACATCTTCGGAAGATAAAAAGTTGAAGAACTGAAATGTGTTTTCTTCTCGCTACCTTTATCAGGTAAAATGTTTTCCTTTCCGATTTACTACAAAGAGTATTTAGCACCTGCCTCTCGGGTTTCGCTCGGTGCTTCTCAAATGTATGCATTTATTAAAGGATTTTAAGCCGAAATATGCTAAAGTAACAGATCGACAGAGTTGATGAGTGATGGAATTCAAAGAACAAACAAGGAAAGTGACTTGAAGCTGGCAAAAAAAAACTTTTGAATGTTTGTTTCGAGAATTTTCACATTTTTCATTCTTATCGAGGTCAACTTTCGTGACTGAGCGAGAGAGCGAAGCAGAAACATTTTTTTCCACCCAGCCGGGTATGCCTGCAAGAGCATAACGAACAGAGCATCAAAGCAGCAAAAAAGTGGAAGAATGTATAATTTCGTGAGTTTCAAGGTGTGGATTTTCGAACAGATGGCTCCAAAAGCACCCCTTGAAACGCCTCTGCGAGAAAGAACATAAAAAGAATGTAATTTTATTGTGGTCAAGTGAATCGAACCATTCGACATCCAGCAAGCATAAAAATTTCATTACTTTTCCACTTTTTTATTCCGAAGCTCGTGAAGCGCTTCTGTGGTTGAGAAGTTTCATTTTAAAAACTAATTTTGGAGTCTTCCCATCTCTGAACGATGTTAAAGTTCATGCATCTTTTGGCAACGGCTATTCGTGCTGATGGAACTTTATATCGCTTACAGCGTACAATACCCTGGTCCAAGTGCAGTCTTATACAAGCAAGAACGAAGTATCGAAGCAAAATGAAATTTAGGAAGGATATGGAACATTTCGGTACTTACTAGCGAAAATCTCGCTTGGCAAAAGCAGAATTTAATTGAACTTTTAGGTTTTCGCTTTGATATTCTAATTCTGATATCTCAAATGCATTGACAGCGTCGTTGGACCTTCACATCCTGTGCAAAACAGCTCTGGGGTAGCATTTCGGCACCACTGTCCTCTCCATCTCCTGTTAATCGATTTAAAATTCGAATGTGGGCAAGGAGCAAAAAATACTTCGTCGTTGCCTTTGCTTGCAGATGTAGATTGCACAAGACAATAAATTATGATATTCCCTTTTTGTTTTCTCAGTTCTTACCCTTGCACGCCAAGTTAATCGAACTCTTCACACCAGAAGGCACTCACATTAATTTCATTGAAGATTATTCCCATCGTGAGACGCGATATTGCACAAAAATTATCGCCAGAAGAGTCCTGATGAAATTCACTGGCTTCCCTTGCACTTTAGCCAAAGATTCCGTGAATGGAATCGTTGCGCCGGTGGAATTCCAATAATTTCCACTCGGAACTCTTTAAATTAAGTTTGAATGGCCATTAATTATCAGATATTGGCTGCAACAACAACAACATGCGTGCAAATTATCTCTCAACACATCGGACCAATTACACAATCGGACATGGTGAAACGTCTTTTCTTGGCCTACACACGATATCGCGATGGGACTTTGTTGCCCCACTCTCCGCTTGATGGATATCGTGACGGAGAAAAAGGCAGAACTTGATGAAGAAAAGCAAAAGCATGACCGACTACGAGAATTGTTGTCAAAGGTCCATAATCTGAACCTCCGTTGTCCATGCACAAAACGTCCTCGAAGCAGCTCGTTTTTACTTTATGTTCTGTGTTTAATTGCATTTACAAAGGGCATACTTTACGTAATTTTTATAACCGATATCAAGGTTAAAGATGGAAATGGCATAACCCATGATCATGCAATGGAACAGCATCGAGACGGCAAAGCAAGAGAAAAAGGAAAAGTCGCCAAGCATGAAATTTATGCAAGTCTGGAGCTGTTTTGTGGACTTGGCTATTGATTTTTCAGACAACGCCACTCTCGGATCAGAGAGAAATGCAAGCGCATCTTTCAGTGGGTTACTCCCTGTAAGAACTCAGCTTGCAACTTTACTGTTGGGCGATAAGTTAATTTCTACACTTCCCAAGTGCACTTCGGGGGAATAACAAAAGCAGGGCCTCGCTTAAAGGGAAGATTTCTGAGCGTCGTTTCGCGTCTTTTATGATATTGACATTGAAATAAAGACACTCAAAGGATCTTTTTCTCCGTCATTATTGAAAGTTGTGCTAGTGGAGTCTCTTATTTCTCTTCGCCGGTGATGCGTTTAATGGGATTTATTGTTCTTGTGCAAGCGAAAATGAAAATAAAAGAGTTTGAAGGCATGTTCAAAAGATATTATGCAGTCGCGCTTATGCATTTTCTCCGCATTCGTTTTCAATGAATATGCTGCTTTGTGTTCTTGAAAATAAAACGGAGAGAAAAAAGTAATTTCGCACATAAAGCAACGAGATTTTTTCCATGTGGGAGCAGCAGCATTCAAGAACCATAATTTATTCCGATTTATTTCTCTGTGCCATGTTGCGTTTTACATTTTTTTCTCCATTTCTGCATTCATTGTAAAGTCTGGAAGATATCTCGCTTTGTTCACTGAGCCATTTTGCTCGAGCCAAGGCCAAACATGATAAAGTATGCATTAACTTTCGATGCTTGCAATGTACTCGCACTGGGACTGTCTATAAATGACTGCGATGGATCCTTGAAAGTATATGAAAGTCTGTTGAATTTCGAAGGTATTCGATAGATAAGGAAGGGCGATCGAATAACTTTAACGGAATTTGAAACTTTAAACTTTGATTGTCCCTCGAGCCCCCTGTAAAGCTGTTCAGTGACGCCACTGCCAGTTTGCCTTTAGTCCGCGCGATCGCCTGAAAGTTTTTCGTTAATTGTCGTGTTCTAGTCAATTTAGTCAAGGTTTTTGTGTCTCACATACCCACCACGAGTCTAGCGACAACAGTCGACTCGACTCAAGTTATGAACAAAAATCAGAAAGAAGCCCCGAAGCGAAGGTAATCAAACTTTCTAACCCACAAAAGCGGCCCGAAATTCCAAAAATTGACTTTGTGCCGGGCGGTGCTGCTTCAAATATGCAATTAGAATGAACTGAAGACGACTTTGTCGTAGCATTTGCCAGGCTCTCGTCATGGATTTTGAGACAAATTACACAACAAACATCCGTCCAGAGCAAAATATAGAATTTCCCAAACAGAATGTGCCAAGAAATCGTCTATGGCAGGCACGATTCATCTGCAAGGGATGTAGTTTAGCTCACACTCGACAAATCCCCAAAGATGTGAGAGGAACTTGTGAGCCTTGTTGTTGTGTGCCTAATAAATCTCCGCAAACACGATGCATTCCGAATGCTCTTTCATGGCAAATCCCAGAAGATGATCCCGTTGCGGTGCACGGATCGATAGCTGGAAGTGCTGTTCTGGCAACGTTGCATTCAGACACCATGTTGTCAAACTTTTCTCTTCCTTTCTTCTTTGTGCGCTCGAGTTATGTGTTGAAACCATTTTGACAAAAAAAAGGGACTCGGCTCGGTGTTTATCCTTCAACTTACCATCAGAAAAAAGACGAAAAGTTTTTATTATTTAATTAATGTGTTTCCATTTTTCCTTTCTCGTTGCAGGTACGTAAGATGATCATCGGGACACACTGGTTCCAAAGCGGGCACAAAACTTTTTTCCTTTATTATTGTTTGGCATTCCTTCTTCGGGTAAGCAAGCATGTTAGCTCATGTGTGTACGACGTAGTTTTCTCTCGAGTCTTTTGTGCTGGGCTTTGAAAATCCCAAAAAAAGAACTTTTTCTCCGATTCACGAGCACAAAACATACAAAATAAGAAACTCGTCGAAGAAAGAACACTGAAATTGGATAAAAATCCGAAGCAATGGGGCCCAACAAAGGCAGATGATCTGAGCAGCACAATAATCGTATTGAGTTTCATGCGAGAGGAAAGAAGAAAAAGAATTGTTGGAAAAGAACCTCTTGGGGAAGAGAACACGAAGAAAATTAATGGTTCTGACAAGAAGAAAAGATTTCTTGCAGACCTGATCCATCAGGTAGCTTCACTCAAATGGATTTTCTTCTTCAGAGAAAACAAAAGGAATTTTAAGGCGAAGGTTCATGACTTTTCGTCCATTGAACACGGCTTCAAGTTGTTTTGCACAAAGCGAGCCTTGACTCACGTCTTCGATAATCGTTCAGGTATCCACAAAACGCGAGGAAAACTGTGAATTTCCTGCATTCATCCCCGTTCCGAGTCTTTTCTTCGGATATTTCAGATATTTTCTCTCTCTCTCTCGAACGCTCGTGAACGTGAAATGAAACGCTTCGAAAGCGAAACTCTCTGGAAATGTTTTTTCTCAGAGTAAATGCTTCAGTCTTGTGCCGACAGTCATTCGCGTCAGACGTCCATAGTCTTGGATTAGAGTTTCGGATTTCGCTCACAAAAAAAGTTGTATTTTTGGTGGTGTGAGAATTCAATAACCGGAAACGGGGCGTGTAACTCAGTATTCGTTGCAGCAGCTTCATCCGAGATTTTCTTTAAATCGTCAGCAGGAAAATTTGTTTTTCGCGGAAGCGCACAGAAAATTTCCGTCTAAATTAACGGAGAGCGGAGTTCAAAGTGAATTTAATAAGCAGAGAAGCGAAAAATTTCTGATTTCAACTGATTGAGAAGCAGGAAAATTATTCTGAGTGAAATTCGTGTCTGATCAAAGATCTGTGGATAGAAAAAGAAAAAATTAAACAAAAAGAAAAATTATTTACGACCGATAAAAAAGGAAATTAAACTTTTTCGGGGTCGCACTGAGAATTGAGACAAAAAAGTTATTTCATTGGGATAAAAGCGAAGCAAAAAGGTTTCTCCATTGTTTCGAAACTCGCTACAAGAACCTTTAGTTTACGAGAAGCGAAAAAAACGGCTCATAAATGGAATTAGCAAGAAAAAGGTACGTACAGAGAGAAAAGGATTTTTTGTGTGACGTCCCATGGATTATTTTTCTGTGTGTATTTAGGCTCTTCATGAGCTCTGAGTTTACCATCCTCAAAAAGGAAATGAAAAAAAATCCCCAGAAACTATTGATTTTTTCCGTTTTCCTTCTCGACTCTACGCGAGTCATGACATCACCGCACCAGAGACGTTCTCGAGAACACAAATTTCGTCCGTTTTCCCACTTTCGCTTTCAATTAACATTTTGTGAAATGGAATTAATTGATTTTGATTAAAGTAAAGGCCAAAACGCGGGCCTTTTCGTTAAATGAGACATTATGAGGCGACTTTTCCTGTGTGTTTGCCTTCAATTGATTTTAATGAAAATACTTGAAAAAAACTTTTCATGAAAGATGAATGTGCCGCTGCGGAGATGTGTGAAGACAAAACTTTAATTAACGTGATGGAGCAACTCCGATTGTGTGCCCAACGAAGTCACAAACAAAGCTACGCCGAGGTTATTATCATTCCTGAAAACGGCATCAAGCACACGCATTTCGAGTTTTTGCTGTGCGTTGACGTGGAGCCAATGAACTTTGACAATTAAAGTTGGAAGTGATTCGAGCGCGGGGAGGCCTTCGCGAACTGTTTATGACTCATGGATTTTTCAATGAATCGTCGATGCATGTGCTGTAGAAATATAAGTTTAACAGTTGCCAGATGATGCTTCCTGCTATTCGAGTACTACGAGAAATGTGTGCTGAAATGTAATTGTACGCTCGTGAACTTCAACGAAGAGAAGGGAATGGACTTGAGTCTACTGACTCTTTGCCCCTCAAGTCCGCAAGGACCTGTTTGGTTATCAGCTGTATCCATCGCTTAATTATCACATATTCGATTTGTGGTTTGTCTTGTAATCGGTGACACCATCAAAGTGTATAAAGCTGTTCGAAGGAGGAAGTGAATGAATACGTAGACACACATGGAAGTGGTGATGATTCGTCGTCGAGACAAGCAACGAAAAAAAGATTTCGCGTGTGTTCAAACGAACACCGAAAGGCTAAAGGTCAAATCACACAAACTTGCGATTAATTTAAATTAGTGAAGCGATGTTAGTGTGTTACGTCAATTAGCGCCCGACACACATGGCTAAGTTTCTCGTCTTGCTCGCTCGCCCAGGAAGTTCTCAAGATCGATGAGCTGATCTGTTCATGAGCGACAAGAAGGAGTCTCCGGCAAGACTTGTGTAATTTACATTCGATGCGCTTAATTTGTCACTTCCTGTGAAAAAGTAGAAGATGATGCGGTTTTGTGTGTATTGCGTGAAGTGCTGCGCTCTGACCGTGAAGGGTTAACAAACTCATTCAACTTCGTTCTTTCTCTTTAGTCGAGTTGAGTGTTTTTTCTTTTCCGCGGATGATGAACAAGCTCGATGGGATCGAGAAAAGAGCAAAGAACGAAACGATTTAATTTGATTTCGCGGATTTCGTGAACATTTTCATCCCTGAAATTGTGACTCGTTTTCAGTTCTCGAGAAAAAGAATTTTAATTGGTCGCAGACTGAACGTAAAAAAAGCAAAGTTCTGAGAATTTCTTGTTTTTATTTTAATTTTAATCTCGAGCGGATCTTGTTCTTTTGATGTTCTTGGAGCGCGGCTGATGGCTGCACATTTTCGGTCCCATTCTTGTTACTCAGTTGCAAAAGCGTCGTCTTCGTCGCTCTCCTTGGATTAAGTTGATGCAATAAATTACTCAACGCGAAAATATCACTTGAAAGGGCAACATTCTTAGCATTTTCCCTCCGCGAGTGGCTGTGTCGAGATGACGAACGTTTGAATCGAGCAACGAATCGAACAATTGAAGTTCACGAGCCCGATGGGCAAAGCGCAATTAATAACTCCATAATATCTCAATTTCAATGATTTGAGAACTCTGAGAATTTGTTTCCATGCGCAAGTGCATTGTATCAGCCGCACACTACACACGCCCCGTGCCAATCTCTGATCTCTCGTCTTGTTTGTTTGCTCAAAGTTTTTGCATTGCTTAGCTGCACTTTGATTGCCACAAAACGCAAACACAATTAACTCAATCCGTGCTCGCAGAGCCCAATATAAGTATAATTTATTGTGAAATGGTGGATATACAATTACAAAAACAGTTTTACTTACAATTTCATCAGCATAAAAACTGTTTCAAGTTTAAAAATAATTGCCTCGAACTTAAAAACTTGTAGAGCTCCGAGCCAAAAGCGTTTCCACTAAAAAATAATTCAGAAGCCTTTAAAATTTTTATCGTTCGATTGCGAACGACTTTTCGCTCGATTCATTTTTTTCTCAACAATTTCCTTTGAATTTGGAAGGAGAGAAAAAAGTTTTTATGTCGCCAACATTTTTCACTCTTTATATTTCACATTCACAATTTTTTATTTTTATTTTTCTTTTTGGCAATGTTGAGCCTTCGATTATGACACTTCCTTTCGAAATACCGCTTTTTACTTCACATGTGGAAATGTCGCAGGCCGCAACGATGATTATAACGGCTTAAAACATATAATCGAAGGCAGCGACGTGACTTATTGATTTACGAGCGTTCGGAGTCTGAAGGTTTCATGACGACGATTTGCGCTTCGCTGTGCAATCACTTTTTCAGTGCTTCTTCCTTTTGATGACTGAATCCACATTGGGGAAGAGACTTGAATGCTGAATTGGTTACGCATTCGCGTAGTGATTTGCACAAATATTCAATTGTTGATGCCGAGCCTCGGCTGTGATGTCTAAATCAAACCAACTAGAAATGGGTAAAGCCATGTTAGGAGCTCAGCTGATTTAAAAAAGCTTGAACCATTCAAAGTCATTGAAAACGAAGCGATGCAATTCAGGTTGATTCATAGATTTCAGCAGTCACTTACACGCGCGGCAGCCAAGACTGCCCAAAAACCCATTTTCGTGCTCAATCGTTGACTTTTTGGATATTTCAATCAAGAGTCGCAGCTTTAATGAAAAAATCACGCACACAACTGTTCGGTTGACGTGCGAGTTTCGCGGGTTTTTATTATTATTAAATATTAAAAGTTTTTTTTCTCTGAGCTCCGTGGTTGACCTTGGTTTAATGTCTCACGAAAAAAAACTGTTTAAGCGCGCGCGAAAAGCACAAAAAATCGACAAGCGCGCGCGTTTTGCTTTCAAAATGTATAATAAAATGTTTTAAAATATATTTGATTTTATACATTTCGTGTGTACACAAAACCTGCCTTCCACTCGATTATTATTAGAAATTGTCGCGAAATGAAAAATCGAACTGTTGGAAACCTGAAAAGCGAGAAAAACGTTATGAAAATCATGCGAAGTCACAATGTTTCACCTTCAACGGAACAGTCGTAGCTGCGAGGGGCAGTGTTAACTAGTTTTTCGCTCAACATTGTAAGCGCAACCAACTAACGCTTTGCAACAATTGCAATTGCAGTTTGTTTCTGCTTCGATATTCACATTCTGAGTATGCATAACATGATTTTGCACAATTTTCAATTCACATTCGGGCTGGTGTGTTGAGTCTTGCTTTGTTTTACTTCACATTTTATTATTTTAAATTTCGGTACAATGTCAAATGGTTGTATATGGAAATTGGTTATGCAGGAAACTCGAAACTCTCGGTGTGGTACTCATAATTTAAATATAAATGTTAATTTTTCGAATCTACACAGCTCTGGTGACGTGTGTGTGTGCGTTAGTTATCGATCCCTCTGTGTGTGTCGTGTAAATTAACATTGTAAATTGACAATTATTTCGACAACACGAAATTCTCATGCAAATTGGAAGTGCGGCGGGTTTAAAGATTGATTGGAAGAGAATTGCTTTGATGCTGATGAATTTAATAATCTCCAGCAACAATGGCTGTGGTACATGTCAGCACATGTGTCTTGGCGTTTGCCTGGTAGCAAATTATTATGCAAATGTCTGTTCATTCTCTCGCGGAAAGCTCAATTTGGGATTCCGCGATGATTGTGATCACCAACTTTAGTTTCACAACTCTAAACTTGACATGCTAACGGCTTACGGCGCAACACACAACAACTAAATCGGCTTGAACTCATCTCATGACCTTCAATGAAGGTTTGTTCGACTGCTTTGGCTAATCTCTTTGGGTGAAGAGAGACATGAAGACAACAGCTGATGAATTATTCAAGAGATGCATTTGATTTGGGTTTGTTGTCTGCGATCTTCGCCGAAAACGCTTCGTCGCTGCTCTTCTAGTGCTTTTTTGTCTTGAGACATTTTCCTTTTGCGACGACTCAGGAAACCTTTATTCTCGGTATCATTGGATGCGTCAAATGAATGCAGAGCCCAAAAACTATCGACCCGTCTTGGAAGGAGTTTGCATCCAATTATAAATGCTTTTTTCGTGTATCAAATGATGATCTGCAGCCTGGTCGTAAATTTTCCCACAAAGTTGCTGAAAGAACATGTCTTCATCTTGCTCCATCCGTGCGAAATGTTTCATCAATCTTTCGCGTCTCTCGCCGTCGCACGTCCATCGTCACAAAGAACACGCACAGACCACCATGTGCTGCCTGTTCAAAAATAAAAAGTGAAATTTCCCATTACCTCGCTCGATGAAATTCTTAATTTAATTAAAACTATTTGAGAAGGTTTCCAGATGTTGGCTCTCGATCGCAGCTATGATGAAGTAAACCAGCTCGTTTCCATTCATCTAATGCTAAAAATAAAAGAGTCAATGCCAGATCCCGCAATGGCTCCGTTCGAACGGACGAGTAACATAATTGCGATCACTGACGCCGTCACTGGCCTCACATGCAGCGTAGCTTTGTGTAGCATTGAAAAATGTCAAAACCTTTTCGCAGTTCTCTGCCTTCCACTGAACCTTCATCATCTCGGATTCTTTTTATCTCGCTTTTTGCTTCCTTCTCGTTCACATTCACTTTTTCTTCTCTTCAAAATTCAAGAATTTCTTGATTTTCTCATTTCTTGTTTTTCTTTGCCTCGTAATGACTTTTTGAAAACACATCTCGCTTGATGTGTTCTCAGCAGAATGCTTTTATGCTGCCTAATGTATGGATTTTTGTGAAGAGTGAGAGAAATCCGAAGAACGACACATGGCGCGTTTTGATTTTCCCCGAAGCCGAGAATTTATGATCGTTTGATGTTCTTCATTTTTTTGGGAAAGAGTCGAGCGACGAAATCGGCGACGACTACGATGGGAAAAGAAAAAGGAAGCAAGAAGAAAATCTCGTCCAATTTACGCCTGTGATGATGTACACAAACGGTTTCGCTGGGCAAGCGGCTCGAGGTTGGTTCAAGTACAATCCCAAGACAATTCATCGATGTCATATTAAAGTCGTATCAAAGAAATCCGCAATAAATTTTCCATCTCGTTGATGCGCATGAATGAAATGAACAATGTCCATCAAAAACTACGTTTTCACGTACACACACGAGACTTATGAGTCGAGCTTGATGCGTGTTCGTATAAAGTGACAAACATGAAAGCAAAAACGACCGAATTCGAAATGAAATCCATTAATTTTATCCTCAAACGAATGTCATGGGTAGGGAGAGAGAAAAGGGGCGAGGTAGGGAGACTGGTGTGCTGCTTCGTAGGGTGACGGAGAACGCCGAGAACAATGTTTGTGAACATTTCACCAAACCTGAACACGAAACCGTCGTCAGCTCGAATGAACAGCAAACAAAGCGAAAGAGAAAAAATTAATCAGAGACGTGCGTAGAATTGAATTTGGCTGAGTTTCCACGGCTGTGCAGCGAATGGCTTTTCGGATTGTTGTTCTCGCCCAAAATTTTGAAATTCTTCGAAGTCAAACGGCTGGGAGCCATGATGAGAATGTAAATTCAAAATATGAAATCATCGATGTTAACCTTTTGAGAATGTCTGTTTCGTGGTGGACTTTCGGTGTCGGATCCATGAAAAATTTTTGTTTATCATCGGCACTATCGCAGAAAGCAAAAGTGTCTCATTTGTGTATTTTCCCTGAGTCAATTCTAATTTTGAGATTCTCGTAGCTTTTTCGTTTTTGGCTCGTTCAAATCGCGATGTAACGTGATGGATACCAAAAATTCCCCTTGACTAGGATTTTCTTGTCTCTGCTGGCTTAGAATTTTTCATTAAATAAAACCTCGCCAAATCAAGAATCCTAGAATTTGAAAATCTCTGTCAAGAGGCACGTCAAAATAGAAGATTTGGGTAGCCAGCCAGAAGCACAAACAGATAAGTCTCTGATGCTTCTCGGATTTTTTTTTCGTTTCAACCTCAATTCATTCGTCCGTTCAAATTTACATTTATCGCATTTGGGTTCACGCTCTGCTATTGAATCGAAGAAAAATGCGAGAATGATGAAAACTTCGCAGTTTAATTGAGGCTCTCTTAAACAATACACAAAGCGACACGCGGAAAATGTTGAAAACGCATTAGGAGAGAGAAAAATCCGCGCTAAATGATGTCATGAACGTTTGGCAATTTGTGTGATTGTAATAATTTTCAAAACCAATTACGTAATTACCAACACATGAATGAAACCGAGGTTCAAATGCGCGCGACCAGCAAAAATGAAATGAATGGATGGTTTTGTACTGTTAGAGAAGAACCTTGGCTCAACAACCTCGTTCATTAACGGGCTTATCGCACACAGCTTGCGCACAGCCACATAAAATGCCAATTAAAGTTTTTGTTTTTCGGGCAAAGTCGTTGAAAAAAGTTCCACACCAAACATCAATTGTTTTAGGTTTTTGTTTTCCGCGGATGGCGCGCACACAGCAGCGCTAGTGCCTCGTAAACAAAGACTTTTGTCTTTGAAAACTCGGCTCACTGTCGAGAAGGCAAAAAAAAGTTATTTAATGTCTAAGGTTAGAGGATCGTTTTCCGCAATTTGCGACTCAAATACTAATTACACAAGTTGATGCACGCTTTGGTGCGTGTGAATTATCACACGGCGAGGTTCAATGCAACCTTCGTCGAGTGTCTTCGGCTTGCAAACATTGATTAAATGTTTAGCGATTCCACAAATCGCCTTCGACGGCAGTCGCGGATGTTCGTAACGGGAAAATGTCCTGCATAATGTCCCAATCGACTGTGGAGACAACGAAAAGCAATTTGCAAAACAAAGAGACTCATCGCGACCGAGCAACAGAGAAACGTGTCAATATTGAACAATACATTCCGCATTCGCGCTGATTCAGCAGAGTTCTTTGTGCTTCGCTGTGCATTATTGCCATGTGCCCTGCAAATGGCCATCAATACCGAGAGAAACAGAGGACAAAGTCACCGTATCGTGTGTCATCGTCAAGGCGGAAAAAACGCGGAGTTCGCGGTTGAAAGTCGGATTTCTGACCCAATAGCGAGCACATTCGCATCATCAGAGAAATTGGAGCCGATCACTCGAGGTCTCCGCGCGGATTTATTTAAACAAATTCTCCAATTTGTATATTTACACTTCTTGTCAAAACCAGAAACCATACGAATGCAGTGAGTTTACTCACGCTTTATCAGAACACAAGCTGGAATTTCTTATCAATACGAGGGAGACGAGAAATATATTTTTGGAAGTTTGTTTACACAACAGTCGCTGGTTTTGGGGAAGTGACACACTCACAGGCAAACACACGCTCAAATACATTTCTAGCTGCTGATTGTGAACAAATTGACACAGAAACAGCGAACCATCGATATGAGCTCACAGCTTTTGATTGATTGCTAGGCGCGAGGGAAGCTCAAAGTCACCTTGTACCAGTGCGCGGACTAAGAACCAAGACAATCGCTCGATTTAGCCAGCAAGAAGTCAACACAAATTGGCTCTCCACACCTCGGAAACGCTAAATTGATTGATCCCATTGACTTCGTGTCTCTTTTTGGTGGCGCGCATTATTACCTACTGCCACATTTAAGGGATTCAGTTTGCGTAGAATGTGTTTGTTTTGCGGTCGCCCGTCAAATGCTGCCAAATGTGTGTGACGACTAGGAAAACATTATCTTAATGACTTAATAGATTTTCTGTTTTGCACTGCTGCGAATGTGGAAATGTCGACCAGGAGGCGTTCATAAATTACATGTCGATTTCAATTGAGCTGGACGTGATAGAATTCATTTCCTCAATCACGAGCGCAATTCAACTCCTTAGAACTCTCCTCGGTACGCCACCCGCTTAAACGCGAGTTTCCGTCATCTCATAAAACCAATAATCGACATTTTACTCTAATATTCAATATTATTATGAGATAATGACAGGGGCGCGTTAAAAGCCCAAAAATCATTGTTTTTCCACATCGTGTGCCTGTTCACCAGCCTCATGGTAATTGAGCTCTTAATTCCATTCCGCACTCGAAAGAAAAAACGACTCAATACGATTGTTGTTGCTTGCCATAAGTCAGTTCAAGATCTAAGCGAAGTTTTTCTGTTTTCTGTATTTATTTTTAATTTGCCAACCTTGGTACCTTAACCAGCCAAGCCGCGAGAGCTTCAAGCTAGCTGCCTCAACGTACATAGCTTGACTTTGGTGTGTGCAGTTGAGCTTGCTCTTTTTTTCAATGTTACATGTGCTGCAAGGGGCTTGTTGTCGACCGAAAAAAGCCATGTGTGAAAACGCAAAGCAAAGCCAGCCATCAGAGATCTGCGATTTTCAAAGATCAACGCGAACTTCACGTTCAGCGCTAAACTTGAAATAAAAACAGCAAATTATAGAAAACCATCTGATCGTCGATGGGATTGTTGTTGCTGATTCGTGCTGGTTGTGTGTGCGAATGCGATGTGAAAAAGGCTTTAATGTATTCATGAATTCAATTCGCTTGTGTATTTCCGAAGCTGCTCGCTAATAATTCAGATGTGACGTAAGACTTATAAAACCTAATCACATGATGTACGATTTTTATCAATGAAATCACGACAAAGAATCATTTTCCTAGTACTTTTGGCTGAATTTGCAATGTTTTCGCTGATTGCTGCGAAATTTTTCAGCTTTGGATAGAATCACATCACAGCCACAATGTCGCGGCACTTCAGAATTTCGCAGATTTTTTGCTGTGAATGACGTCAACGATAAGACGGCGAGAAAAGTTTTGCCCTTTGCGTTTTTGTTTACAAGTCGCTGTGTGTAAATAGAGCGAAAACTTTAGTCAAGTTGACCTAGCGATGTTCATGCGGAAGCGAACCCAGCGTTAAGCACAAGGCAGATGTGTCATTGGACTTTTAATTATCACTTTATTTGGAGGTTTTCTGTAACATTAATTTATGGATGGACTTGAACATGTGCGAAATCTTCACCTTTTCCGGGGCCGAGTAAGTCGCTATAAAGCATTAATCATATGCGGGCCTAATGTTCTGTTCACTTCACTCAAATTAAGACGACACACATTGAGCAGGTGCGCCCGCATAAAAGCTGCCGTTCATCGGTTCTTCTTTCTGCGCGACACGGAAAGGTGAAATTTAATGGAACATAGCCTTTTCCTGCTTGTTGAGTAGAAAGTGTGCAAAAAGAATTCTGCTACAGGGTGGAAACATGGCGCGGATTGCAAAAGTCAATAATTTTCCCGAGCCGTCGCCCTCACCGACTTACGTGTTGGCTTTACGTTGCCTTGTAATTTGTTTCCTGTTTTCAGTTGCTCCTTGCTTTTTCTCCCCTCCCTTGCAGTCGCCACGACTTCATACTCGATAAAGCCGCCCCGTTAATGAATATTTTATGGGGACTTGAGTCGACTCCATTTTCGGAATGTTGAAGGAAGGCGACTTCATACACAATTCGCCAAGTCGGGGGGTTATTGTGAAAACAGTTGCCGCTCAAATTCAGGAATTAAATTAGCCTTTCTTGTTACTTTTCTTTCTTCTCTCGACTCCTTGAAGCAATTTCTGCTTAAATATTTATCACACCCTGTTTGGTGAAAATGTATTTTTTTTTCTCCCAAACCCTTAGTTGTTGGCCTTTGGAAATTGCTTGTAATAACGCCTGTGAAAGATACAACAACAATTTCGCTGCTTAATCCATTTCAATTTATTGCGCTTTGCAACCTTTTTTTAATCACGCTGCCAGGATCGTTTTTGGCCTTCGAAAGTTTACTGTTCTCAACCACTCTTAATTTCCCAATCAGTTACTTCACAGCAAAACGTGAAAAGCTTTTCGCTTGAAAGTTTGCCACAGCAAAGCGTCTACAGTGTCACATGATGTGATTGCGCCGACAATAAGGTCGACTGATGACGACGCCTCAATGGCTGGTGTTGTTTCATGTCAAATATTTGTGAATTCACGTCTTTCCCGCGAGAGATTCTCGGAGCCACGCTTTGAGTGGGATTTTTCGAGTTTCTTCTTCCGCCGAGTAACATGAACTTCACATATTTTCCAAGATCTGTTTTTCGGGGGAATTGAACGTGTTCGCAGAGCATCATCACGCTGATTCTCTTCTTCCACGTCTCGTTTCTTCATCTTCCCTCGTCGAATTAAACTTAAACACGCGAAATTTAAATCGATAATGAGGATTTGATATTCGCGCGTGAACCCAGCGACGCCTGACGCCCCATAAGATTGATTTTTGTGTGAGCTATGGCGAAATGAAGTGGAAATTGCGTAATGGAAAATTCGAATGTCTTACTTCCATGTCTCATTAATTCTGGTGCTGAAAATTAATAGCACGGGGAGAGAGACAAAAGCCAACCTTGAATGTACGCGGCGTGTATGGCCGATGAAACCGCGAAATCAGTGATTGCATTGTGTATGCAACGCTCGGATATCATGTCGCGGCGCGTAACTTCATGAACACGAGAGAAAACGCTTAAAACAAAAGACGAGATAATGGGCAAGCTGTAAGTCTGTCGTTGGTACAGTTGAGCCTCGACGATTCTGAGCTTTCAAAATTCTGCGGTACTTTCGGATTTATTGAGCGTCGACGGTATATAAATTGGAGGCAAAGTCATGTAGCCTCATAATTTATGCTTCCATCATCCGAAAAAAATCATGAACCCCCTTGATGACCTTTTCTCCAGTGTAATGGAAAAGCAGCAGAATCTCGGTTTCCACGTCAGATGAAAGCAAAGACCGTGAAGCAAAACGCGCAGAGAAAAATCGAAAAAGCCAAAAAAAGATAACGCTGGGGCGCAGAAAAAGTCATAAAAGAAGCGGAGAATTATCTCGGGCCCTTTTTGTGTGGATAATGCTTACCCATTCTCGCAATTCAGCTCATTGGATAATTCGCCTTTTTCGTGCACACAGGGCTATCGGTCCGCCGATATAATTTATGTCGATTTCTGATCTTTCTTGCTTTCGTCTTTGTGTGCCAAACCAGGCAGAGTTATGATAATACTGCTCTGGGGATAAGAGCAACGAAGAAGAAGGCAGCGGCGAGTGATTCTGTAATCCGATTGTGGTACGGACATTACCGACTGGGTTAATTTCATGACTGAATGCCATTTCAGTTGTTTCAGGTCACTCCATCGAGAATAATTAGATGAGACCACATAATCTTCTCGTTCCAGACTCCATTTGGTTGCTCCATCTCGCTTTGTTGTTGCATGACAAAAAAAATCTCATTAAAATCTTCAAGTGGAGTTACCGGAGCGAAAAATTTTCGTCGCTCAAACCATCCGTACCTCTAAATCGAATTCCGTAGTGGAAGGAAAGTTTCCGATCTTTTTGAAGAGCCAATTCTTTACTCGATTGGATCTAATTAGCTCAACCAGTCAACGTCGACACTCACATCAGCTGGGGAGATCAAAAGAGAAGTTGTGCTAACAGCTTAAATGCTCGCCAGCAAAACTTGTCCGGAACTTTAACATGAAAGGACGAATATAAAAAGCAATTTATATCTGCCGTATCATCCCCCTTGGCCCTTCTGAAGAAGACGATGCCTTCGTGCTGAACATAGAAATAAAAGAAAGGACAGAAAAAGATGAAAAACAGAAGAGCGAAAGAAAAGACAATTTGAGATAATGTCACAACAGATCTCTTAAATTCCATGATAGAATGCTGGAACCCCTCATAGCACTTACTCCAATCTCAAACTTGAAAGAGAGATGGAAGGGAAAAGTGGCAGAAATAATGGTGAAAGAAGATGCGAACCACAATGTCTTCTCTCGTTCGTCTTCAAAGGCGGTGTGAGCCAAATACACGCTTCCCCATAAAATAGAAGGAGAAACTATATTAAACCCTGCTTTAATTATGCTATCTTTAAAGAACGACGCTCTTTAACTTTTTATCAGCTTTAAGTCGTTTTTGCTGCTCTGTTTTCGTTGATAAAATTATGATGGATAGGAGAATTTGTGCTCGTGAATGATAAAGGAATAAACAGTTTACGATGGGGGAGTGTTTTTGTTTTTCCAAAAGCAACATAATCATCATAATTTCACCCCGAGCCAAGTTGTGCGCTGTGTTATTTGTTGTTTCGCTGCTCTCGAACGACGTTTTGGAGCTTTGCAGACGAACTTTAATCGATAATTTTCCATCCGCTCATTGATTGGGGTCGTATTTGAAATGAAATTTGTGTTCGGTGTTCACTCACATACACAAGCGCAGTTCTTCAATTGATATTTCGTGGAAATGTATTTGAAATTCATGAAAACCCTCCTGAAAATGGAAAATTTTACGAAAAGGAAAAATTTCCTTCTCCGAGTTGAATTCGAGAGAACAAATGCTGTGAATTTCGGGGGAGATGATAACAAAAGAGAAATTTATTCACCCTCGAGAAAAATGTTTGATGGGATGAAGCTGTGTGCGTCTGTGGTGCGTGTATCGTCTTCTTTTTGTGTTTTCTGAAAAGCTGGAAAAGTTGCTGTGCGAAATAAAAAATGGAACAATGATCACGACGTTTTTATTCTGTAATCATCATGGGAACTTGTACCGTTGTACTTCACCCGAAGTGATGCTTGAATGTTGTGCAATCTTCGAGTGGCTGGAGCTATAATTTTCCGGGAAAAGCGGTTGAAAACTCTGACGTTCGCTTTTAATTCTTTTTAAATGTCCCAAAGCCCTGCCGGAGCCACTGAATGTCATGACGAAACCCCTGATTCAAACTTAAACGAGAAAAAAACATCAATAAACCCAACCGACGTTAACATGCTGAACATTTTTTCCTTCCACCGTAAATTTACCCTTAAAGGGCGCCCCTTGCTATTACGCTATACTTTTCTGAGCGTAAATTCTTTCCTCCCCCATTTGCCATCATTGCACGCACAAAAAAGGGCGAAAAGGAAAGTAAACTCAGCTCCCACTCTCTCAAACCAGTGACGAAAACGGAAAAATCATCAGAAGGCTGATGCTGCGTAAATTTTCTTCGAAGAAGCTTCTTCTTTGTACCAGAAAAAAGAAAATTGGAAAATGTAAGAAAGATTTATTGCCTCAATTTTTCCTATCCCCAAGAGCTTCGAATGCTGGCAATGGAATAAAAGGTGAATAAGGAAATGAGCTAAAATAAGAAATTGAACGTTTGCCCAGCTTTAAAGCGAGAATTGAGCCGTAGATCGAAATTAAAGAGAAGGAACAGCTTTAACAACCCTTCACACAATGCACAAGCCCTGAAAAAGACTCGCACACACTCAACGGACACATCCATTCTGTTCTTTATCGATCCATAAATTACAGACATACACTCGCAGCAAATTGCTTTCCACTGTCATGCTTTAATGCATAATGTTTTCGGGGTTTCAAAAAGACTTTTAAACTTTAGTTTATCGAGCTTCGCTGTGTTGGTGCACCAAATTCAGCGTAATCCCTCATGCATTTCAACAAAGGCGAGGTTTTTGTTCTGTTCGCAACCCCGGCGAAGGGTCATATGGCTGTACTCGTTTCGAAATATATCCTGATCCATGCTTTTTGTGTTACACACTTCAATATTTGCTCGAGCGGGGCCAACGGCCTCTGTGAATATCGGAGAGGTTCAGGGAAAATTAAAGAAGGATCAGTTTACTGAATAGAAATGATCTGCAATCATATTTTTCGTCGTAATTTGGTTCAAACAAAAAGCGAATCCCGATCCGCACGACTAGCTGAGATTTTGTTTGCAAGGCTTTCATAAAGATTTGCATTTCCAGCAATACTGTATGTGCTGAAACGAATGTTTTTTTGATACGATGCAAAATTTACAGTTTTACCTCGTACACTGCAAGCCCATACGGAACTGTGAACATGAAACGCACGGGAACTGTCGGGTGGAAGGGAAAAGCAGGCCTGCCAGAAGTGGAAAATGCACATTGGGGTTGAAACTCAAACAAATCCAGTAGCTCACATGGGTTAATGATTAAAAGCCATAAATTATGGATTTGCTTGACGTCTGCTCGATTGGAAAATGCAAGATAAAAATTCTTGAGCTTTCATATTCAATTTCAGAGCCAAAAATAAAATTTTGCGGTCGAAGCTTTTGTTTTTATCTACTAAAGGAAAAACTGAACGAAAGCATAAAAACTTTTGTGGTTTTCCTTTCCTCAGCGCGGAGTTGGAAAGAAATAGAAAGAACAGTAGCCCGGGTGGAGCCACAAAGCGAGAACCTGGACGTTTAAACAAGAAATTACCCGAGAGACAATCAAGTCTTGAATATTCCATGAATTTCAATGGGATACATGTCCTCAATATCTCGTCTCGTATCTCGATGGGGCTGTATGTGCATTGTTATCAGCTTTAACATTCGAAACAAATTTTCTAAGAAAAATAGTAAAAGCTGGGCGGAAAGGAATTTGATTTTTATTTCCAACATTAACATAATTCCCCAGTGCTATGCTTGGGAAATGGCATGAACAAAATACAAACTTTAATGAAAAAGGGTTGAATGCTTGATTATGGCATTCAAAACTCGCTTTCTCTTCCTTTGACGTCATCAGAATGGAAATAAAAATTCTTTTCTTTACCATTTTAGTGCTACAGATGTACGAAAACAGACATAAAACGAGAACCTTTATTTTTATTTTCCTCTCTCCGCACATTTTAAGGTGACAGAAAAATCTGAACAATTTTCTCGTGGAATGTTTCAGCAGCACGCATTTTCGGCCTAAATTGCTGAACTTCGAAGTCTTGTGGGGCCACTGTCGCTCAAAATGGCAAATGTAAACTGCTCGAATGTCATTGTGTAACCATCCATCCACCTTTTTGGTGAAAAAGGGTGAATGCTGATGATTGTTTAACGGATCATTTGGCTTTCGTGATTAATTGTTGTGCAAGCCATTTACAGATTGATTGAGTATTGCTGAGGGCTTCTCGCTCTCCGTTTGCCATGTCTCGATGGCGATTACGTCGTGAATTGCGATGTGATTCACGATGAATGGCTCAGGATCAATGATTTGACAGGATTTATTAATTTCCAAGTCTCAAGACGGCTTCGCATCGAGGATCATTTATAAAATCCACGGTAACGCCGTCTGCTTCTTTGCTCTCGGAGTCAAACGTCTACCTCAGGTATTTAATAAACTCGAAGCTGGATTCTGCGTCCGATTCATCGCTACAGGTCTGCATCAAGAGTCCTTCAGCGTCCCTGCGAGTTGTGGCTTGATTGATTGCTAAAGGCCTTGCCAATTAATTTTTTGCATATTTTATTGTTTGCAACTTTTCGGGCTTGCAGAGCAAATATTGTAAACAAACAGCCATTCTGCATCATAAAACCACAAAAAAGTTTTATGAATTAAATCAAGAAGCGGATGTGGCTTAAAATTTCCATAAACACTCAAGCTCTTCGAGTAAAAAAAGACCGAAAAAGTCTCGATTTGCAATTTTTTTTATTTATTTCCAAATGCACCGCTTAGTGCAGCAGCAAAGAGTAGCCAAAACGAGAAAATTTTAATTTTGCTGCCATTTTTTGTTCCCGACTTTTTTCGCCTTCATGCTCTGCGGTGATGAATGGCATTAAGAAGACATACGAAATAATGCATTTGAGTCGGGTTTTTGCTCCATGACTTCGCTTTTATTTCTTTAATTTGTTTCCCAATTGCAAAGGCAATCAAAAACGACGAAATACAAAATCCGTCAAGTTTTCTCACGCTCCTGATGGCAGAGCTGGTGTAGAAATGAAGCAAAAAAAATAAATCAAACAAAGTTCCTTTCGGTAATGAAAATTTTTCATGTCTGACTGGATTCAGGAGCAAAATCTCCGTCGCACACAAAATGGACGACGTTAAAAGCACTGATCTCCCTTCCCCCAAGTCGTAACAAAGGCAGAAAGCAAATCCTGAAATCGATTTCTCGTCTCTACCGCTTCTCCATTTGTGCACGCTTCTCATCTATGAATACAGAACTCCGAACAAAAATTGGAAAAGCAGTACAAAAACCTCTGAAATTGTTGATTTATAATGCATGGTTGAAATGTGGTGGTGATGGGTTCGGAGTTGGGAAAAAGAGTGGAAGAAAAGGTTTTGTTTTTTGCCATTTAACCCTCTATGGAAATGTTTTTAATCCCTTTTCCACCATCCAACGAGACAACGACGACACAATTGGGTAATGAAAAGCAAGCTTCGCATTGTTCAAGGGATGATTCGATCCAAAAACGAGAATTTTTCCAGTTTGAGGTATTTAAAGTCGCAATTCGGTATCTTGATGAGTGCATTATGCAATGCTGCAGTGCAGAAGTGGCTCAATGTTAAACATATCGAAAATGTTTCGCAAGCTCTCGCTGTGACTTTCATGGAGAGCAATCTTATCAGCTTGAAATGTTGTTCGTGTCGCTTAAATACTTAATGGACATTGAATTAATTGTCCTCGCAGTTCTCATTTTGCCATTATTATGAATCAGCTACTGGCTTGGCTTTTAAAAAGTTTGGGAAATTCTTGTTTGTGGGCGGATTGAGTCATGAATTGGATTTTTCATTTTGCGACTTTTCCCTCAACTTCTCGTTCGGAGGTTTTCATCGGTTCTCTCACTCAAGCAACGGGGTGGCGAGTTTTCCCAGCGTGTTTGCCGAACGATGGATGAATAAAATGTTGCATCACCGTTGACATTATGTTCTCCGAATTGCGAGCTGATGGAAAGTATCCACTTGAGACGCTTTTGAATCTCAAATCGAGATGGATGAAAAGAAATCCGCTGTTCAAGGAGTCAAGCCAAGTTTTTTGGAGCAGCTTTCCAATCGATGATGCGATGAATCAGAATCATGGGCACTGCAGTTGACCCGGTTTTGAGTATGCTTAATCTCTTCGAGACTTAAAGAAACACAGGAAATGCCAAACTAAAAAATTAATTTCTTGAACGAATGACGTCTGTCTACACGAGTGTGCTTGAACAAAATTTTTCTCTTTCGAACCAGCTCAATTTTAACAATTCCTTCTTTTTATTCTTGCAGATACAAGTCGAGTCGAGGCCCGGTGCTCAGATCAAATCCTGAACGTCGTCGCCCGCAATCGCTCTCATCCGTAATACAGCCATCGGCATCATCAAACAATTCACAACTGCCGTCATCACATCACACAGCACACACTCAACAGATCGAGAGCCCGCAGCCGCAGCAGCTCATACCAACGACCTCCTCTGCATCAGCTCAAACACCAAGCCTCGCACACCACGCGAGTGGCTCGCAAGCGATAACACAAACGACTTCATCATCGCCTCGTGTCATTCTCAGTCGCATCGATCAGCGTGAAATTGATCGCTTTCGTGTGTCATATAAGGTCGCCATACGTAATTCACGCACGTCCAGGTACTTTTCTCTTATAGTCTGTTCAAAACGAGCTAGTTTTCACCAATTTTTTAATTTTCCAGGTTCAGTGGCATGAATATGGGCCAAAAAATTTCAGGCGGTGTTAAATCTGTGACGCGTGATCATCAATCAGCGCCCCATAAGCCAATCATTCCCCGTGAGCTCGCCAGTTTCTTCACACGTCCAGCTCGACTAGATGTTCTCCTCGACATGCCTCCCGTGGCACGTGAGGTGCAAGTCAAACACTCATGGAATGCCGACGATCGTAGCTTGAATGTGTTTGTGAAAGAGGATGATAAATTGACATTCCATCGGCATCCGGTTGCACAAAGCACCGACTGTAAGTGTTTTAACTTTAAACTTTCCTAATGCCAGGTTATTTAATTCTTGATTAATTACCAGGTATACGTGGCAAAGTTGGCTTCACGAAAGGCCTTCATGTGTGGGAGGTGAATTGGTCAACTCGTCAGCGTGGAACACATGCAGTTGTCGGCGTGGCAACGCTCGAAGCTCCTCTCCATAGCGTCGGATATCACAGTCTTGTCGGCTCGACGGATCAAAGTTGGGGCTGGGACTTAGGAAGAAATAAACTCTATCACGATTCAAAGAACGGAACGGGAATTACTTATCCAGCTATTCTCAAGCCGGACGAGACTTTCCTTGTACCGGACAAGGTAAAGCAAACGCTATGAGATGTATTCACCAGAAGTTAATCTTTTTATTCTCGTTTCCAGTTCATGGTCGCACTCGACATGGACGAAGGCACGCTGAGCTTTATCGTCGATGGACAATACTTGGGTGTGGCGTTTAGAGGATTAAAAGGAAAGAAATTGTATCCTATTGTGTCAGCGGTGTGGGGACACTGCGAAATATCAATGAAATACATCGGCGGTTTGGACCGTAAGTATTCTTCACGAAATCCACATCGAAAGCGTCAGGAACTGGTATTAAAGTTGTTGACATTTACGAGTTCGAAGTCATGTATCTTTAAAATCTGCACCCACCTGGCTGTAATAAATTCTGCGTCCATACTAAACGATGCGTGTTTTATTTTTAGCCGAACCACTGCCACTGATGGACTTGTGCCGCCGTGTGATTAGACAAAAAATTGGTCGAAGCCATTTAGAAGAGCACATTAACGAGCTTGCACTGCCGGCGTCGATGAAAACGTATCTGATGTACAAGGATCGGAGATAATAGGATCACATCTAATCCGAGCATACCGCAATCATCAGTCCAGCGAATACAACAACAAAACATAAACGTGATGTCAGTTAATACATAACATAAAAAGTTCTCCCAATCTCATCAAGATCCATCAGATCCCACATAATTTACTCCTCTATTTGTTTCGGAAACATTTCGGCGACTAAAGGCACAAGAAATCAGCCGTGAAGCGGTGGCATGTAACCACGGCGTGCGGACGACGAGTGTCATTATTAAATTAACGATGAATATTGGTATCAAATATTCAACACTTCCAACTTTGAATGACGTGAAGAGTTTCCTCGATAAAAGAGAAAAAGAAACGAAAAGATTTTCGAACGAAGGCAAGAAAAATGCAATTTTAATGAATTTAAGGAACAACTAAACTTGAAGAATCTTTTTAAGCTGACAATGTTTTTTCTCGTTGCTTTTTGGGTGATTTTAAGATTAGGAACGAGGAAACTCTTCATCGCCGCTATGACCGCAAACCACTCGCTTTGAACGACAAAAAATTGTAAAAAATTTCCGTTTTGGCATAAAATATATTTTTATACAAATTTCCCTTAAAAATTAATAAATTTGATGTTCTCGAATACACAAGAAGAAGAAGAAGAAAAACAATAAAACATTTGTGACTGTTATAGAACTGTCTGCATCCGGATCACTTTCGAAAGCCACCCAAAAGCTCCCCAAGAAACTATTCAAAGCAAAAGCATTAAAAACAAATTAAAATGAAAAGAAGAAGAAATTTGTAATTAAAACAATTAGAGTTTCAAAAGACTATAATTAAATTTAAAGATCGATCCCGCTTGGTGAAGAACAATTCTTCTATTTAAAGGCGACTAAGAAAGTGGCGGTGAGTGGTGGAGTGTCAAAAATTGGATGTTTCAAAAGTTGTCAGGTTGAAACAGCAAAAGAAGTATGAGCTTAACGACTTTCGATGTTCCAACTTCCGCAACTCCGCCATTCACGATCGCCTGAAAAACTTTGGTGACGAACCTTAAAAGAAGTTTGCAATAAATTAGTAAATGATGGCTTAAGATAAAGAAACAAGGCGCGAGCCGAAGCTTAAAGGCCGCGTTGGAGTTTGTCGACGATTTTGTTTTTAATTTTCTCGTGTAAATAGAAAAAGTTTTTGCTTTCTTCTCTCGACTCTTTTCTTGATGGGGAGATGAGATGAAGGAAACAAGATGATGGTTTGTGAGCAAAAAGAGAAAAAACTGAACTAAGAAAGATTGGAAAATGTATTTTGTAACAATTTTTAATTTCTCGTGCGTAAGATAAAAGAAAAACTGATAAGATTTAGCGGTTTGATTGTTTTAAAGATGACATTTTTGGGAAATTGCTAGAGAGAAACTCTTAAACATCCTTTTAAGTGAAACGTTCGCCACCTACGCTTTTTTGATTTCCTTCCTGTCTTATTTCCTTTGGAGAGATTTTAGATCAATTTTTTTCTGTTATTATTTGTGTAGGGAATTTTTAAAATTGCGTCAGAAAAATGTTTTTCTTTGAAACGAAGGAAGAGAAATTAGGCTTTAAATGAATTTCGTGTAAAGATCTCTGGAGTTGCGCAAGTTTCTTATCAGTCTACTTTAGGCAATGCGAGAATAAAAGCAGTGTGATGTTAAATGCAAATTAGAAGAAAACTGACAAAATCAACAACAAGAAAACACGTAAATTACGAGAAACGTGACGAGAATAAACGCGTCTCATCTCACTAAGTCTAGAACAACAAAATTTTCAAAATTTATTATTTTCACGCGAGTCTCTTGAAAATTTTTCTCCATCGTTTTCGTGTAGTTTGAAATTGTGTTGGGAATAGTTTGGAGAAGCAGTCAAAGTACTTTTGTTAGTTTTGCTGCTGTCGTTCAACTCAAATTCGATAGAACAAGGGTTGGATGACAGTTCAAAATGAGATCAGTCACTAAGAACGCTTCTCCAGTCAACCTTCAAATAGTTGGACGAGGATGCAAAAAGAGAAAATCATTTAATGTGTAAGATTGAGAAAAAGCTGTAATAAAAACAACAAAAACATTATATAATTAAAAAATTGACGAATTGTAATTTTTTAATCAATACGCAACTAGCCACCCTTTCACCCCAAAATACCCTGCCCTTCTTCCCATTTTCTTGTTCTCCCATCCCTGGAAATTTTATTTTTCGTCCATTCTAAGCTGGGACGACAAAAACTGCATAATTTAAAATAAAAGCATTGAAAATAATTAATATAAAGTTTTATTAATGAATGAATCTAATGGGATTCCTAGGACAGATAAGTTAAGGACACAGATTTACTTCAAACAATCTTGTAAATATTTTAATATAGAAAGTAAAACATAAACTGAAATGAAAATTAAATAAAAAATGAAGGAAAAAATTCAATTTGAACGTTTTTTATTTGTTTGTTGGATTCTTAAACTGATCCACTATTATCCAATCACGATATAATTCCTTGTGGCAGTTTTTTTTCAAAATTCCCAATCATTTTGGCTGCACACTTGAAACAGCTTGATTTCTTGTTCAAGAATCGCTTTGACTGTAGGTCCATTGCACAGTCGGAGTTCTTTATCAGCAACAACAAAAAGTCAACGCCACGCGACGCTCCATTTGCCAATACAAGTGAACGACGTCTGCACATACATTGAAACGGAAATTTCTCTCCCAAGACTTAAAAGAGTGTCGCTTCACTGCTGGCTTCAGTCTCAATAGAAACGTCAAAGAAACAAAACGATAAACCAAGTCGTAAGGGCCAATTTTTCTCTAAACCGGTTTCGCATTTTACATAATTTTGGTAACGTTTCGTGAACTTTCATCGATTTTCTTGATCAAGGTTAGGTTTCACGTCATAAGTTCTATCGGCGATAACGGCATGGCCGCTGTTTATTAGCGTAAAAATTTCGACTGCAAAAATGTAGCTATCGATGCGCTGTCAGTGTTTCACTTCATCTCGTCAGAGAACTTGGATCAGTTCCAAGTATTTTTTGTGTTCGTGAAAAATACTGCAGAAGTTAGGATCAAACAAGTAAACGTGATTTAATTAAATTGGATCATAAAAGACAGACGCGGTTGACTGTCAATCATTTTTAGATCAGTGTAGTGCTTTTGTGTTGCGCTCAAGGGCAAAACGAGAAGATTCCCTTCTGACGCAGACTGATAGTGTCAATATTTCGAAATAAAAAGCTGTATCAGTGGAACTAGCGCGATACAGACACAGCTGATTCATCTGATCTTAAAATATATATTCGAAGCGCTATAAAATCGTTCGCGGTGACTCATTTCTGATGTCATCCGTCTTCCATCTATGCTGCCTGTTCGCGTTTTTACATTCACGCACAAAAGACGCGTAAAAAAGGCCAACCATTCAATGACGTGGCATCATTAGCGTCCGTTGATGGGAAATTAACATAGAATAAGAAATACTCGCGAATCAAGGTTTAATTTTTCTCATCTTCGTCTTCTTCTAGATTCTAACCACCAAGTGAATAACAAAATCTGCTCAACAATGTTTCCATTCGTAAGTAAATTATGATCTTGCGTGAATTAACTCCGGGGAATTTTATGATTTCATTTTTGGCTTCTCGATTTTTTTTGAATCTCATCGTTGCAGGGTTCTGGAATGAGACCATCAAATCCTCCCACACCCTCTGCCCCTTCATCTGTTATTTCTAATCCACAGTTCGGTGGACCATCGGTCCAAATGCCACAACCTTTCGGAGCTGGAATTGGTTTCAAACCTCAAATCACTAACAATTCTTACTCTCCTGCACCTCCAAACGTTACGCCTTATCCAACTCACTCTCAGAGCATTCCCCAAATCCCAAACTATCCTACTCAGCATAACAATTACACTCATTCGGCAAAAAACTACTCAGTGTCTCAAACGGGTGTTCAATTTATGCCTCCACACGGTCATGGTTTCAACGCTAACCAAAACTATCAAGCATCTCCAAATGTTTACCCAAATCTCAACCACTCTGCCCCTTTCTCCTATAACCAACCTAGTCCCAGCTTGCACCAATCGACCAGTGGCTTCATGCGAAAGGTAAACAGATGTTTAGGCATTCTGGGGACTCCAAATTATTTAGAACATGACATCGACGTGACTCTTTTAAGTTTGTTCCTGAAAAATTTCATCAATTATTTAATTTTAGGGCACTCCAACCGTTCTTCCTTTCGAGAATTTTGACGTACAAGTCGATGCGGCTAATTTGAGAAAAGCAATGAAAGGCTTTGGATGTGATGATGACGCTTTGATTGAAGTCGTTTGCAAGAGAAACAACCAGCAACGTCAAGACATCCAAAAAGTCTTCAAGACCAACTTCGGTAAAGATCTGATTGAGAACATCAAGTCGGAGACGCGCGGAAACTTTGAAAATCTCATGGTCGCCCTCTTGACTCCCATCTTGGATTTTTATTGCAAAGAAATCTATGACGCCATGGCTGGAATCGGCACCGACGAACAAGTTCTCATTGAGATTTTGGCGACTTTGTCTAACTATGAGATCAATACGATCAAGGAACACTACAATCGCGTGTACAACCAAGACTTGGAGGCGGCCATCATTGGTGAAACATCCGGAAACTTCAAGCGACTCCTTGTGTCATTGTGCTGTGCCAATCGAGATGAATCAGGCGTAACTGACATTGACCAAGCCAAAGCAGATGCAACTGCTTTGCTTCGTGCTGGCGAGCTGATGTTTGGCACCGACGAATCCGTCTTCAATTCCATCTTGTGCCAAAAAAACTACAATCAGCTGAAACTCATCTTCCAAGAGTACCAAACCATGACTGGGCACTCGTTTGAGCAAGCCATCAAAAATGAATTCAGTGGGGACGTTAGGGAAGGCTTCAAGGCTATTTTCCGATGCGTCAACAACAAGGCCGAGTTCTTCGCACATCAATTGATGAAATCGATGAAAGGAATTGGTTCGTTTTAAAATTTGTCTAATTTTACTTGAAGCTCATTTTTATATCACTTTAGGTACGAATGATCGTCAGCTCATCCGCTTGATCGTCACTCGTTGTGAAATCGACATGACCGAGATCAAGGCCGCCTTCCAGCAACTTTTCAATGAATCTCTCAAGGATTGCATCAAAGGAGACACCTCGGGTGCCTACAAGCACGCCCTTTATGCGTTGATCGGGGAAACTCGCACTTCATAAACGTTCAGACCATGCTTCAGGATGTAATTCAGGAAATATAGCATATTTTCATACCTTTTTACCAGCTCCACGCTGTTCGAAAAATTTACAAATTAATTTTAACTTTCGCCATTTATGCGATTTTTGACACATTTAAAAACTGAAATTTTTAAGCCAAGAAATCTTTTGGTTTAACGCTGATAAAGCTGAAAAGAAGAAATAAAATCAAAGCTACACGTTTTCTTAATCTTATCTAAGTTTATTTGGTTTTCGTAATTAGAGTGGCTGATCTAGATAATGAAGCGACCGGCAATAAATCGAGAATTTCGGCGTCAAATCGTCGCTGAGCGCATCCGACCCCCCACAGACACACATGCAGCCAGCGGTGGCTATGCATGTGTAGGGAAGATAATTTCGTCTCCACTCTCTCAATATTCACAATCTCTCAAAACATTTCCAAACACATTTTCATTCGAATCGCAGCTTGAGTATTACAGAGTCGCAAAAATATTTCAGCTCTTGCCTCAGTCCACTTTGACTTTAAAACATTCAAATTTATGAGTTTAAAAACTCCTAGCAGTGTATAAAATGTATCCCAATGTGAGTTAAACATAAACTATGCACGACAGAGTGCAGGATTGTGAGTTGAAAACTAGAAGTGTTAATTTTATTACAGATTCCGCCAAATCAAGGTCAGTACCCGAATCAGCAGATGCCAGGTTTTCCTCCGAACCAGCCTCAAATGCCTGGCTATTCTCCAAGTCATCAACAGCAGTATGGTATGCCGGCGTATCCACCGCAGCAGCAGCAGTTTGGAATGCCAAGCTATCCACCTCAGCAGCAGTTTGGAATGCCGAGCTATCCACCGCAACAGCAACAATTTGGGACACCGAGCTATCCACCGCAGCAACAGTTCGGAAATTATCCCCCACAAGATATGCCTGGCCAGCAGCAATTCGCTGACCAGCAGTACCAACAAATGCCTCCATCTGGAAACTACTACCGGCAGCCGCCAATGACTCAACAGTTACATCCGCAACAAGCTAGTGGACACGCAGCAAGTCAGCCAGTGGTGAGATTTCGATTTAATTGGGGTTCACTGTGTTACTAATTTAATTTAATTCATTCACTGAAAGGCTCGGCCAACTGTTGTTCCTGCGCCGAACTTCAACGCTCCGAATGATGCCTCCGTTTTGCGAAAGGCCATGAAAGGATTTGGAACGGACGAAGATGCCATCATCGAGGTATTGTGTCGCAGAACTTGTGGTCAGAGAATGGAAATCGCTCGAGCCTTCAAAACGGCTTACGGAAAAGATTTGATTAGCGACATCACGTCAGAGTGCCGGAACAATTTCCTTAGCATTCTTATTGCACTGTTGACTCCAAGGCACGAGTTCTACGCTCGAGAACTTTACGAAGCCATGTATGGTGAAGGAACCGATGAAGACGTTCTAGTAGAAGTCATGTGCGGACTCTCAAATGCTGAAATTCGTGCAGTTGGTGTTGCGTACGGTGGGTTGTTTGGCAAATCACTGGAAGACGCATTGCGAGAAGATACTTCTGGGTGTTTTAAGCGAATAATGGTGTCGCTGTCGACAGGAAATCGTGACGAATCGATGGTGGTTGATCCAAATGCTGCAAAAATTGACGCGCAATCTTTGAAAGCAGCAGGCATCAGTCGAATGGGCACTGACGAGTCAGAGTTTAACCGGATTTTGTGCATGCGTAACTACGAGCAGATCAAACTGATTGCACACGAATATGAGCAACTAACCGCACACACTTTAGAAAAGGATATCAAGAAGGAGTTTAGCGGTGACATCGAAGACGCAATGGTGGCGTTGCTGAGATGTGCAACGAATCGACCAGAGTTCTTCGCTAAACGCTTGTATAATTCAATGGCAGGCCTGGGAACAAATGACCGAGATCTCATACGGCTGGTCGTCACCCGCTGCGAAGTCGACTTGGTGGACATCAAAGATGCATTTCAGAACAAGTACGGAAAGCCACTGAAGTCGTTCATCAAGGGCGACACTTCGGGTGACTACAAGCACGCTCTTTATGCATTGATCGGTGAAAACCGTTCCTAATTGGATGAAATGTTGTTTTTACTTGACAAAACTAAATTTTTCGACGTTTTCCACGCAATCGTCAAAACAATTAACTTTTTATGAGCCTCGTTTATCTGATAAATAAATATTTTGATGTAGTATTCTGACACAGTTGTTGTTGCTTGAGATTTTTTTGCTGTCTTTAAGCACTGAACTTGCTGAGAATTCGAGAAAAATTACAAGTTTTTGAAATCATTGAGGTTCGTCATGAATGTGACGCAGAAACTTTAAACTGACTATGTGATGAAATCAGTCACGAAATAATGACTCGAGTTGTTTTCATTAGAATGACTCACGTTTAGTCGTCCGGAAAATTGCCACTAAGTGATTGTGACAACATTTTTTCTACATACATCGAAAGCTTATCCAAAAGTTTCTCCCTGCATAAAAAATTTCATCATGTTTGAGACACGATTGGTGGACTTTTTGGCGCCTTCCATATTAAGGTCAACGAACGCATTTTGTTATCAATGAATTCTTTTCACAGTCATGCAAACATTCCAAATATTATTCAAAACGCAAAACTCTGAATCAAATTGCATTTACAGACGCAATGATGAAAGTTTTCCGTTGTAACTTTGTGTTATCTTTCAGCTTTAGTGGTTTCTCTGTAAATGTGAATGTTCAGTTGTCAGCGCTTCAATAGCTTCACTAAACTTTGACTCATGCCGTGTAAGTACATGCACTGTAGCTACGATAGCTACTCTCAGTTTTTTCTGTTCTCACATTTCTATGGTAATAGTGAAGAGACGTTCACGAGCTGTTGAGAAATATTTCATCGCTCATTCGCTGTGCTGTCGTCGACTAATTCGAACGCAGAACTCTTATTTTCGCTTCAGAGAAAAGTCATTTATTGTGAAATTGTTGAGAGTTTATCCTCATACAAGGTCTAAATAACTGTTTAAAGCTATAGAAATGTATCCGAACGTAAGTTGAGTGAAATATTCAGTTGAAAGCAGTCGCAACGTAATGTTTTTTACAGCAGGGTCCAACAAATCCCCATGGAGGCCAATATCCATCAGCTCCGTTTGGTGCAGGCTTCCCACCAATGCCTCAACCGATGAATCAGCCTTTTGGTGGGGGTTTTCCAAATATGCCACAAGCAGGAATGCCCCAACCAGGAATGCCCCAACCTTTCAACTACCAAAGTCCACCAAATCCTGGATACCCCAGTCAACAACCTCCGATGAGTCAGCCGTCCTATCAACCAATGGGCCAACCTGGATTCCCACAGCAACAGAGTTTTGGTGCGCCTGCACAGCAGCCGGGCTACGGAGCTTCAGCACAACAGAATTTTCCGTCTTACCCTGGTGCCCAGTCAACTTACCCTGGTGCCCAGCCAACTTACCCTCAACTACCGCAAGGAAACTTTGGTATGGGCCAGGAACAACCGACGCAGCAGCATTATAAAGCACCCGCTTTTGGAGATCCACGAGAGAAACAGCAAGCTGCTTACGGTCAACCTCAACAGCAAGCAGCATACGGGTCCTACGGTCAGCCCCAACAGCAAACCGCACCCGTGCGAAAAGTGAGTGCTCACTGATTTTACTTATCAAGTACCTAAAGTTGTCAACGATA
Organism: Belgica antarctica; assembly: GCA_000775305.1. Taxonomy (NCBI): domain Eukaryota; kingdom Metazoa; phylum Arthropoda; class Insecta; order Diptera; family Chironomidae; genus Belgica; species Belgica antarctica. The sequence continues at coordinate 124,009 of JPYR01000099.1, read as the reverse complement.
ATCACTCGTAATCATGTCAAGTCTGGCTTGAAAAAATGATTTTGGAAGTATGCGATTAACATGTTTGGCCAATATGTGTGCGTTACGAAAACTTTACGTTTATTTTTTCTTCAGTTTGGCTGATAAACTTTATTTATAGACTCGTTTTAAAACTTTTTTTCAAAACCAGCATCGCGATATTTATGATTTTCTTGTTTTGTTTTAGGGTCGACCGACTGTTGTTCCTGCACCGAATTTTAATTCCTCGAATGATGCCGCCGCTTTGCGTAAGGCTATGAAAGGATTTGGTACGGATGAAAATGCCATCATCGAGATTTTGTGCCGCAGATCAAACATGCAACGCATGGAAATAGCCAGAACTTTTAAGACCGCATACGGAAAAGATTTGAGCGATGATATCCGGTCAGAGTCGAGTGGAAACTTCCAAGCAGTTTTGGTGGCACTGCTGACCGAGTCGAATGAGTTCTATGCACGCGAACTCTACGAAGCCATGTATGGCGAAGGAACCGATGAAGACGTTCTGATTGAAGTCATGTGCACGATGTCAAACGCTGAAATCAAAGCCATCGGATACATGTTCCAGCGTATGTTTGGCAAAAATTTGGAACAAGAGCTTAGAAGTGACACTTCTGGCTCATTCAAGCGATTAATGACATCATTGTCTTGCGGTAGTCGTGACGAATCTATGACCACTGACATCAATGCAGCCAAGAACGACGCACAGGAGCTTAAACGAGCTGGAGTTGACAAATGGGGAACCGACGAAAGCGCCTTCAACCGTGTATTTTGCTTGAGAAACTATGAACAACTAAAGGTGGTTGCACAGGAGTACGAGAAACTGACTGGACATCCGCTCGAGAAAGACATCAAGCGAGAATTCAGTGGAGACATTGAAGATGGCCTTCTTGCAATACTTCGCGTGGCTCAAAATCGGTCAGAGTTCTTTGCCCGCCGCTTGAACAAGTCGATGTCTGGCATGGGCACAAATGACAAGTCTCTCATTCGATTGATCGTATCTCGTTGTGAACTCGACATGATGGACGTGAAGGAAGAATTCCAACGTTACTACGGAAAATCCTTGAAATCATTCATCAAGGGCGACACTTCAGGGCACTACAAACACGCTCTTTATGCATTGATCGCCGAGAACCGATCTTAATTACTTTACTTATTCGACTGGTCTATGATAAGGACAGTAAAAAGGCTTTTTCGATTGGAGTTTTTCAAACGAAAAAACATATTAACGCAGGTTTTTCATAATACAAATTACTTTTGAGCTTTTAAAGCTTCAAAATTACTTGTTAAACTTTTTAAAGAATCTTAAATCTTTGTCCACTGTTTTATATACTTTAAAAATAAAGAAATTTATTGAATGTTAATCAACGTCGTTCCAACATCAGCAATTTTTGTTGTTGAATATTTCATGTCGCGTGATTCATACACTAATTGTGTACTCTCTTTTGCCAGTCTCGTGCTCTCGTAATTTCCTGTGTATTATTTCTACTCAACAAGTGGTTTTCCTCTCACTGGTTCTCTCGGTAATTCATCATTCATGCCACGAATTGTTGCAGTTGAGAGAATTGAGAACGAATTCTGTTAAGATAGTTTTATTAATCAATTGTCTTCTAGTTTCATTCTTTGCGTGATTCTGAGTGGATCATTGAGAAGACTCTCCAAGTCATCCGAAGCTTCTAGTTCAATTTACTGTTTCTGTGAAAATAAAATATTTACGAGTTCACACGATTTTGTTATCTTCTAAGGAAGCACGCGAGATCGTAAAAATATCAGCAAAATGAGTCCCAACAACGCAGTCTCTTGGTGAGTGGGAGTAAAGCTTAAATCATCCGGCCGTTACCATGCATTGCTTTCAAGGTTGCTAAACAGAAACATGCTTTGAGTTGATTTTTTCCACGTTTATCCGCGGTATCCGAAATATCTAGATATTCGACGCACTAGAGTTTATCTACGGCAAATTCGTAGAAAAGCGAATTCAGACAATAACAAAGAAATATATTTTCATAAAATCAACAACAATTAATCAATAGCAACTGAAAAGCAACGCTATGACGTAGAGTCGAGTGATAAAGTCGTCAACAAATCAAAACTATTATTGTTTTGACCCCAATCGGTTGTTACAATCGGTGAACAATGTTTTGCAAAAAATTTGGACGTACTTTCCAGCCGGTTGTCAGTTTAGTAGCGCGTGATGCTAATCAGAACTTAACTCGTGCCGCTTTAACACCTCTAAAGCTATCAGAATTTCCCACGAAATTATCAGTAAAATCGTATTCGAGTCTCAGAGTTGCCAAGAATATCAAAATTACCCATCAGACTAGGTTTGGATGATCTCCTTCTGTCTTTTCTTTGAACTTGAACTTATGTACCGGAGCCAACTAACATTTTACCTTCCACAGCATGCCCGCAGAAGCCCAACTTATTGATGGAAAGAAGATCGCCAGTGACATTCGGATTGAACTCCGCGAACAGATCTCTACATGGATGGTTGAAAAAAATCACCGAGCCCCCAAGTTGACTGCGGTTCTTATCGGTGATGACCCAGCAAGTCGCACTTATGTGAACAACAAAATGAAGGTGATGATGCAAATCCGATTGGTTTATCACTAACTCACTGACTGGTTATGTTTGCAGGCTGCCACGGAAATCGGAATCAACAGTGTCACGATGAATCTTGATAAGGAAACCTCCGAACAGGAACTGATAGAGATCATTGACAAGCTTAACAAGGACGACTCAGTAGACGGAATTCTTGTTCAACTGCCGCTTCCCGATCACATCAACGAGAGAAAGGTGAAGAGAAACTGCCTGACATGTTAAAATCACGATTCTAAGCGCGTTTTCACTTTAAGATCTGTAACTTCGTCAGCTGTGACAAGGACGTTGATGGGTTCAACGAGAAAAATGTCGGTCGCCTTTGTCTCGACATGAACACGTTGATTCCATGCACTCCTTTGGGTGTGCAAGAACTTCTCAAGCGAAGTGAAGTTGAAACATTTGGGAAGCACGCCGTGGTGGTTGGTAGAAGCAAGAACGTCGGAAGTAAGTTATTCAAATATGATGGGAAAACCAAGAACTTACTACACTTCCTGTGAAGAGGTCATTGGGAAAACTAATCTAACTGAAAATCTAAACTAACTAATCATTCATAGTGCCAATAATGATGCTACTTCATGCTGATGGGCGTAACGATACTTGTGCCATGGATGCTACTGTCACAATCTGTCATCGCTTCACGCCACCAGAACAGCTCAAGAAATTTTGCTTGATGGCCGATATTATCATCACTGCAACTGGAGTTCCGAATTTGATACGTGCTGACATGGTGAAGCCCGGTGCTACCATCATCGACGTCGGAATTACAAGGATCACTGACGAGTCCGGCAACAAAAAGCTTGTCGGAGACGTTGACTTTGAAAACGTGAAGAAAATCGCTGGCAAAATAACACCTGTTCCAGGTGGAGTCGGCCCAATGACAGTAGCTATGCTAATGCGTAACACTTTTATTGCCTGCAAGAAGCTCGCTAAAAAAAGACAAGATTGAAGTATTACAAGTATTGACATTAATTTTTTTGTCAGGACACGAAAATCTTGCTATTTAGCCTTATCGGTACAATAAATTATTATTGATGATATTTGTACGACTAGATAATATAGTTTATCAATTTTTTAAGCTTCGAGAAGCTTCTGTAGCTTGAAAAAAACTTCAAAAACAAACACAATAAAACAATGTTAGGCCAAATGCAAGCAGTTCGTACGATCCTAGTAACTGTTGCAACGAGAGATTTTTCGGAGCGTTGACAACCTGTTCTTTTAAGTACGTCCTGTCTATATATTGATGCATTCACCAATTCAACAATTAGGAAGTTCAAAATGTAATGATTAATTTCTTCAACCATACGCAAAAGTTGAACAAAAAAACTTCGTCGGCAAGCCAGCGTCTAAGAGCTATTCAAAAACGTCTCTGATTTCAAAGCGTTCGGTGAATTTTACGCTAAAAATGTGGAAATTATTATGTTCGCTTCTTTCCCAAGTATCATTTTCGTCGCTCCTGAAAATGATCGATGTATTTAACGAAAAACTAGAACACGTATGCTTAATCCGTGAACGTTCCGTTATCCATTACAACTCCTTGTGTGTCAACTTGCATTAAGTTGACTCTAAAGTTAATTTTCTGCGATAAAACCCTCAAAAAAACTGCATCAATGCCATCTGTATACACCCCGCCGTCTGGCAGCGCTTTAAGAATCATAAACGGCAGTGAAGTCACTGTTACAACTGTTAAAGTTTATCGTGCAATTTTTCAACTTTTTGAGTAAGTGTACAAAATCGCTTCTTCGTCATATTGTGGTGCTTGCCAAATTATGTCGACGTTGGCGATATACTCGGCCCACAAAAATTCGAAGATACTCGTCATGATTTGGTATTGCTCATCAGTATACGTTGTCAGCACTAATAAATAGTAGCCTTGGTAGTTGAAGGTGTTGGGCGAGAACCAATGAAAAATATTCCAGAAGGATTTGTAAGAATCGATGAATATTATGTTGTGAACTCTTTTCCAGTTCATTACTTTGACATCCAGATATCCTTCGAGATGCACAACCAATTTTGACTGCACTTCATACAAGCTCTCGTTCATCATGTCAAAGTTTCTTTGCAAGTTATCATTGGTGGATTCATCGTATGCGTGAAAAAAGTTCAGAGTGCTGGTCTTGTCGACGTGAAACTGCTCGGTTATCTCAGCCGTCGCGCGTGTCAGTGCGTTTCCGTATTTGGGCATTTGAAAATCCTCCAATGACCCGTTGACAACGTTCAAAAGCAAGAAAACCAGTGAGACTGGAATGAAAACCATGATGAAGTGGTCTATTCAGCGCTGAATCTCAGAGGCTACTGGTGCCTGTGTGTGATTTAATGCAGCAATTAAATTCTCATTTTCGTTGCGTGCAATCAACGTTTTTAAAAGCGTTAAAAATTGCAAAATGGTTCTGTATCAGGAAAGTTTAGTATCGTTCACTCCCTCATAGACTATGAAGACACAGAAAACTTTGAATTCAAATTTCGTTTTATTACAAATAAAATTTCAGTTGTTAGGTGGTGGTGCTAGAACTCCTGTATCCAGAGCTTCTTCTTTCTGGCCGCCCGTTTGGCTAAGATGTCTAATCACATCAACCCAGTTCCAGCCCCGTTCGCGTTCTCCCTTATTATTAGTTCTCTCCCACATCCTACGTTTCTGATTTTTCGTCATCTGTTCCTTCTTGGCCACCACAGTTTCTGTTGTTTTGATGACTGGAGCAATATGAACAGCCTTGATATCATCAGACACCGCTTTCAACGCTGCTGCGTTCTTGATCTCTTCTTCCAATTCGTCTAAGATTTCCGTGAGCTGCTCCTTTATACATTCGAAGAGCGTATAAGTCCTAATTTAAAGAACGTCAGTTGTATGTCAAGAATACGAGATAGAAGGTGCTTACATCCCACAGCCAAGCCAATTCTCGCCTTCTTTCGTCAGAATATCGATAATCTTTGCTTTGAAGGGTTGAGATCTAAAACAGCAATGAAAAATTAATACAGTCGACTGATGCTGGAAATTCTTACATGCTACGATTATAGAAAGTGTCTAGAGAAATTTTTGGCAGTTCGTTAGGATACATTTCGGTCCAGGTGACGTCTACGATGAAGGACTTTTCAGATGCATCGTCACCGTACTACAAAGAGTAAAAAATTAAGAATTTCTTTCGATCATTATTTAAAAGCCTTACTTTATACTGAAACGTGGTGCTGCTTATCTGCTTGAAGCAATCATCGCCCTCGTAGATCGAAGCCAGGGTCTCGATCTCTTCAGTCTGCATTTCAAGCTCAGCCATAGTTTTTTGTTAAAAATCGCGAATTTAGAAATTTTCTCACGAATAATCACTGAGCAACACGATCTCGCAGCGCGTTATGATCAGGAAATATTTTGTAAACAAGCACACATGTTGTGAGAAAATATTTTTAGTGAAAATATTTATTTTAACTCGATTGGCTCTATGTTCTCAGTGCAAAATTGTTTTCCATTTCATTCCGTGTTTAGTGATCCATTATTTACAACCTGCGACACTTGACAACGGATCGAGATACCACAAGTCGGGTCGAAAGATAAAGATAAAGATTTCTGAAGCAAAATATTTATAGTCGCTTCAAGACTTTCGTGACGTCGCGTTTCCAAGTTCTTTTGTTAAACATTCAAAGCACTGATGAGATAAGTGATGACAAGACCTGAATATAATCTCAGTTCTCAGTTGATTCTAAACGAGTGAAGCGAATAGTCCGAGATTTCTTAGCCAAACTTTATCTCTAGAACAGATTGTGCAAACAACAGCTCAGCGATGCACGGCGGTGAAATTCATGGGAGCGGCGATGTCAAGCACAGCTTCAAGCATGGAGTGATAGATTTTGTGGGAGGTTCATTAGGTCAGTTCCGTTATCGGCGAGTGCATGAAATGCTACACTCCGAAAATCGTACGCGACCTTCAGAATCTTTCTTATCAATCTCGTTTGCTTACAAGCAGATTAAGAAGAAAAATAAATGAATAAGTGGACGAGAGGCCCGAATCGTTTTGTGTTTGCTGTCAGCGAGAATGCGTCACAAAAATGGGTTTGAAACGACGTAACTGATTTAAATCAAATTCCACAGGTGGTGTGGCCAGCGTCTACTCCGCTCAGCCACTCGACACGGTCAAAGTGAAAATGCAAACATTTCCCGATCTCTACAACAAGGGGATGGTCGATTGCCTCGTTAAGACTTTCAAGAGAGATGGCATCGCCAGAGGCTTGTATGCCGGGACACTTCCTGCGATTGCAGCGAATGTTGCTGAGAACTCAGTGCTGTTTGCTGGTAAGTTGAAAGCCCGATCATAATTCAAACATTTTATTGAGTCATTATTAATTCAATGAGATTAAAAGTCACCGCTTTGACAATGCCCGTAGCGTATAAATTTGTATGCTGGAATTAAAAACTCAATTAGTCTGCGGTTGCATTAAATCACTTTCACTACTCACGCTGCTTGACAAACACGCAGTGGTTGTACCGCCCAAAGAAACACTCACTATCGAACATTCCTAATCGACCAGTCACTGAGTGTTTTGCACAAATAAACCTGGCTGGATCGCTCTGAGGCGGGCAGGCACCGCAACAGCCTTTTGGAATTGGCACTTTCTGGACGTTGAAACGCATTGATAGCGACGAGTAACAAAGCATCAACAAGATGACAAGACTTGCAAGTTTCATTGCCATTGTCGAGTCAATGATTGTTTGCTTTGGAAACGACTTGAATTTCATACTTCTCACTCAACGACTAAACTGAACTGAGTGTGGCTTTTAGAGAAATGAATCTTTATTTTTCCTTATTCTCGAATGATCTTCATTCGTCTCTTTGATAATCAATAATGCTCTGGAAATGTTTTACAAAATCATCTTACGAACTAAATCTTGGCGTATTTATTTGGTGACGACATCAGCAGTCACCGTATTTGACAAACTCGTACCCTAGATAAAGAAAAATTTGTGATTAAACAATGCAGTTAGGATCGAAGATGGCCAGTGATTACTCTGAGTTGTCTTAACGCATGAATTGTAGCGTCCAAAGATGCAATCACTGTCAAAGGTCCCAAGTTTCTTCGTTACGATGTTCCTAGCACAAATCTTTTTATCGTGTGGCGGCGGGCAAGCCTGGGAAAAATAAAGAATGTTTCTGGTTGTTCTAAGACGACGGCCAAACACTAACCTGTGCACAATCATCTGGAACGTCAACTGGTCCTTGCGCTAACACTAAAGCGAAAACGCCAATCAAACAAGCGAGAATCAATAAAACTCGTGCGTTCATTCTGTAGCGTCAGTTTTTAATATTTTTCTCACGTGAAACGACTTAACCGATTGAGCGCTGGAAAGAAACTGAATATTTATTTGATTCTCTAGTCAAATAGCTTGCGAGTCGTAAATAAACAGTTCGTTTAATATCAACAACTCGGCAATCTTGATTGAAATCTCTTTTAAACCCGTACGAATGTGTTTACGGCAAAGCTTATCACGAATTGCCATCGCCGGTCAAATTTCAAGTGGCATGTGCCGAGAATAAAATCAATTTCTTATCATTTCCAGCTTATGGTGTTTGCCAGAAGTTTGTTGCTACGAATTTCGAGAAAAAATCAAACGTGAATGACATCAGCACACTTGGAAACGCAACGGCCGGATTTCTTGCAGCGTTTTTCTCGTCATTCACGCTCTGCCCGACTGAACTGATCAAATGCAAGCTGCAGGCACTTTACGAGATGAAGGAAACCAAAAGAATTTCGCCATACCAGTTAACGAAACAAATTATCCAAACCGAAGGCTTCAAGGGCATGTTTCGCGGTCTAACGCCAACGTTCTTCAGAGAAATGCCCGGATACTTCTTTTTCTTCGGTGGTTACGAGTTCACGAGAGAATATCTTGCAAAGTAAACCCAGTTTTTAAAGTTCTTTAAGCATTTAATAACAACATATTTTTGTACAGGCCTGGTCAGTCTAAAGACGAAATCGGACCACTGAAAACGATGGTGGCTGGTGCAGTTGGCGGTGCTAGTTTGTGGACTGCAATTTTCCCCGCCGATGTTATCAAGAGTCGCGTTCAAGTTCGAGGCCTTTCGACATCCATGCTGTCGGTTGGTATGGACATTGTGAAGAAGGAAGGAGTCCTAAGCCTTTACAACGGATTAACACCTACCATCTTCCGAACAATCCCTGCAACAGCGGTGCTGTTTTTAGTTTATGAATATTCTAAGAAGCTGATGCTTCAGATTTTGTAGTGAAATTTAAAAACAAATATATTTTTGTATCATTGGCTTTTTGCTGTTTTATTGCAAAATTGAATTAAAAATTGAGGTAAAAGACAGTGAGATCATTAGCTAGTGAAGGAAAAGGTTCAGCAATCGACGTAAACTGGATCCCCAATCCTGACTTTGCCTTGTTTCCGAAGTCCAAGGTAGATTCCCATTACGGGATTCTCTCCACACTTCTCAAGACGTCTGTAGGACTTTAAAGTTCTCAGCGGTTCCTGATTTGGGTTCCGAAGTGCAGTCTCGGGGTCAACGTTTACAAACAGGCAGCTACAAAGGAAAAAATTACGAAGATACATAAATTGTGTGAATCAACTTTTAAGACCAAGATAATGAGTGAAATATTTCTACCTAAATGGACAATAGCTCGATCTATCCAAATTGAATGCATGGTGATGGGACAAAATTACAAGATATAAAACCATTTCAAAGATTTTTTAAAGCTTACCGTTTGCATGGCTTGACATTCCGAAAAACAGTACCGTCTCCGATCTTTACCCACTTCCAGTTGTCTTCAGTGAAAGCTGCTGGTCCTTTCACGACAAAGTTGGGTCGGAACTGAATGGCACTGATAGGAATTTCAACTCTCGAGTTAAGTTCATTGATTGATCCTTCGTTGATCATCATGAAACTTATTGCGTCGTGGAAAGCACCAGCGTCGAGGGAAAAATCCACTCCAAAAGTATTTTTCTTTTTTGGAACTTTTCGTGTCGGCATCGAAGATGGATAGTACATCAGTCGGAAGCCAAAATCTTCTTGCAGCAGATACCGAGAAAACCATCGCGCTGCTTCCTCGCCGGCATCGACTGCATCAACAAGTTGACCCCAGACAATCGCTTTGACGGGTTCGGCTAGCTGAAGTCTCTCGATGTCGACATCCAAGTTTATCATCCCTGGAGCTGACAAGTGTAACGTGGTGCCATTGATTTTTGGCTTAACTTGCACCAGCTTAGGTTGGGAACGTCCGGAGATAAATTCGCCATTTATATCGACTACCATAAAGGTTCTGTCACGCAGATTTCCAATCTGCAGGCCAATAATGGAGCAATCAAACTCGAGAGTCCTGACCGAGCTGCAAGACTTGACTGGAAAACATAAAAGCTCTGAAATTTCTCCAATTTTCGTCCATCTAAAATTAAAATCTTGAATGAAAAATTGTATCGTGGCTTTCAGATATCAAAACGAACTTCTTGGGTGGTCGGCTGTCAAGTATTTTTCTGGCAAGAATGTAAGCTGCGATTGCCACAGAGCCACCAACGAGATACGCAACAAATGCCTTCGGCTTGATGTTGAGGAGCCCTGAAACGAGACAGATGAAAACACACTGCTTTCTTGGCAAAGCGATGTTCACTCACGAGACAAATCGATTCTGAAGTCTGGAATTTTGGTGGATTTGTTTACTTCTCCTTGATTTATTTTGCAAAATTGTTTTGTTGATTGACCCGACGAAAAGAATTCTTGGCTGGCGTATTTCAAAGCCCTTGGTGGATTTAGATGATCCTTATTTAGGACATGTACAATGTTAAAAAAGAAAACTATACAACATGAATTCTGCTTCAATGCAGCAAAATTTTGTTTATTTTCAGTTGCTAAGACGAGTGAGCAATGCTGTAGCCTCGACTTGAAAGCGCTTCCTTCATTAGCTTTACAATTTATTCTCAACTTGCTAGACATGCTACTAAGAAATTTGTGTAAAATTCCTAGATTAAGCCAACTAGCGGTTAATTGTACACAACAATTCAGCAGACGATGTCTCCACGTGACCTCAGTGCCGTTCGAAAAGAAATTCATCCACGGAGAAACTGATTTCGTTTACAAATTCGTGCAAAGTTACAAAGCCGAGGAAATAGAATGTAAACAAATCCAGCATGAATTCAAATTCAAGGAAGATCTCAATGGAAAAGCAGCTGATGATTTCGTGGCAGCATTCGAAGCACTCAGTTATTACTGTGCAAACAAGCAAATCGATATTTCTGGAGATGAGTTCGACGGATTCGTGACAAACTTCATCGAGCAAGTACCAACGTTAAGCGATGACCAGCTCATGAAGGTTCTGACAGATCTGCAGCGGTTCCCACAGACAAAAACACCATATACAAAGAATTTTTTGCAACTCTGGAAAGCGCTGGACGCGACGTGTTCAAATAGAATCAAAGGATGGAAGCAACCGATTCTGTTCAAGTATTGCAACGTCTGGTACAAGAATCACCTTGCAAAGCTTTGTGACTTTGTGTCATGGGCTCTAATCAAGATTTGCCGGCGAGTCGATCGATTGACACCTAAGGAGCTGGTCGAGGCGATGTTCTATCTCAGCATCACCAGGAAACAAGTCGAGATGATGGATGTGGAGAAGCGTTTTAATCAAGTCTTTGACTCGTTGAATATCAATGAGATTGGAATTATCTGCCTTGCGTTCTTCAAAACTGAAACCAAAGTGCATACCAGGGTTCTTATTGACAAGATCTACGATAAGACAACGGAAGACGCTAATCAAATTCAAGACATAACATTGGTGAATATTACGAAGGCTCTGCGCTACTCTTCCGACCCGTCTCACTCAAACCGAATGCCAGTGCTTTGTGACGCGATTTTTCCAAATCTTGACAAATACAACTTGTTGACTAGTCTGCACATAGCTTTGCTTGGAACAAACCTGCAGTACTGTCACCGAGGACTACTCGAAGCTATAGTCAATAGATTCAACGAAAACTTGAAAGACACTAGGTTGAAAGACTTGGAGAGAATCGCCTTCATTCTCGGACTTTATGATTTCAAAACAGACAGTGGAGTCGAAAAAGAGCTTGCTGGGAAGATTATTGGGGAACTGAAGCTTCGAGTCAAAGAGATTGTGGATCATCCGAAATGTTTAGCTGCGTGTGCACATTATCTTACCATCTTAGGCGCTTACGATGTTGAAATCATCAAGTCAGTCCTCAAAGAAGAATTTATCACGTTCGCGTATGGTGAGTTGAAACTTTTGGATTGACTCTATGTGGCTTCAATAACAATTTTGACATCTTTCAAGGCAAAAACCGTCAAAAAATTGGACGTGAAATTCTTTGCCTTGATAGCTATACTAGAATTGAACTTAAGTCTATCTACGATGGACCTCGGCTGAGTGACACGATTCGAAAGAACATCACTAAGTTCACCTCGAGCTATGTTCCTATCAGAAATCAGCGTTTCAAGCTTACACACGCAGACAAACTGATGTTAGACATGAAGGACGTTTTTGAGTCGAAATTCGGAACCAGTTGGATAACACACATTCTGCCTCATCATGGGCGACCTGATATCATTTTATGCTTCGACGAGAAAGGAAACCCAGTGACTGAAGACATTATTGACCTATTCCCACAGCACTACAGCGGTGACATCCTTACAAAGGAATATCTGCTGTCGAAGGATCCTATAATCGCTCAAAACCTCGACAAATACCAAATGGTTGCAGTTGTCGTTGGAGGCTGGAATTTCTTCATCCGCGACACTGAAATTCCCACCGGAGGCTTTCGAATGAAGTTCGATCAACTGAAAATGGTTGGCTACAACCCGATCCTAGTGCATTTCAACAAGTGGGCATTGATGAGTCCGAACGAACGGGAACATTTTGTAGAAAGTGAAGTGAAAAGAGTTTTGTTTTAATTTAAGCAAAGCAGCTTAGAAAACTTTAATATCAATAAATGCATAATTTTACATCATCTTAAACATTGTTCAACTGGGCCATTAGTTCTTCGATACTCATTTCAGTGGCCAAAGGCTTTTCAGGGGAAGTTCCAGCGGAATGTTGTTTTGGAGGCTCGTAAGCAAGTTTAAGTCCAGCAGTTATCTGTGAACTGGTTGATGGAACATCCGTGACATTTTCACTAACTAGTTCAATTCCCCAGTCGTTGCTTTCGTGCGTAACTTCAACGACTTCTTCAACTGCAGCTGCGATAGCAGCCTTCGGTCGAGCCTGGAACTCTGCTTGTCTCAGTACACACCATCGGTCGTCGCAAGTGGGATTTGGCCTAAGACTCATCCTCGGGAAAAAATCGATGAGAGCGTTGTAGCCAAGGTAGTTCGATACTTCGCCAAAACTCAGCAGATACTTTAAAGTGTTTTGCACAAGCATTCCAGCTACCATGCCCATCGTAGTTGGCAGACTTGCAGCACAGACGCCTTCCCGTTTCAAAGTCTTTTCATCGATGTTCTCGGCTACGACTAGCGGTGGTGCGCAACCGAAGCAAGCAAGTTCACCGGGCTTGATGAGTTGAATGTGACCCGACACTGCATTCTCAGACACACCTGATTCGAACCAATTGAGATTGAGTTCGTTGCAAGCTGCATTGATGGTCATTCGGGCTTCAAAGTTGTCGACGCAACTCAAAACTAGGTCGACTGGTGTGCCTGCTTTGATTCCACCAAACCGAATGGCATCAAGAAACTTCTCGAAAGAGTCCACGGTGGTGATGTTATAGTTGTGAGTCAAAATATCCACATCCGGGTTGATAAAGTTGAGTGTTTTGCAGGCTGCGTCGACTTTTGAGAGACCAGCTTGGTCAGGAGTGAAGAACAAGCGATTCATGTTTGCCAATTCAACCTTATCGTAGTCGAAGAGAATTAACTTTCCGATCCCACATCTTGTCAGCATATCTGCAGTGACAGAGCCAACGCCACCAACACCTAAGGCCAAATAATTATGAGTCATCAGGAATCATCTAGTATTTCACAACTTACCGACAACGGCAACCGATTTCGCTCTGATTCTTTCGTAGTCTTGAACAATGCCCATCCTTTGCAATGCCATGAGTCTCGAGTAAGGATTCGTATCCTTTACTTCCGATGACATTTTGTCAATTTTAGATCGCGCATTCTTTTTCAGCCCATCGAGCTTGCCCTGCAGCTCCTCGATCTGCTTCTGGATGTCTTCAGCACTTGACATTGAACTTTTAATTGTTCTAACAAGGTTTTTTTAAATACAGACAAAAAAATTGCATCCAACTTTCACCGTCTCTGCCACGAAGTAAAACAACAACAACTTGAGCAAATTGAGCAACAAGTGATTCTAAATTTTACAAATCGAACGATTTTTACAAAAATAAGCTATCAAGATGATGTCACTCCGTCATTGTGTGTCCACCGCGTTGAGATCGCCACTGAGCTTCCAAAGCGGACTCTCCGCCGCTGCAAGTAAAAATTTCAGCACTGAAATCATCGAAAAATCCGAAGAGCTTAAGTTAAGCTATTTAACTGGCGAAAAACAAGGAATTGCCGTTGTTGAACTCAACAGGGAGGTCGGCAAGAACTCATTGAATAAGTCATTGGTAAAGAAACTGTTGCATTCGGTCGACGTACTTGGTCATGATAAGAGTGTCAGAGTCGTAATTTTCCGGTATTGAAAGCCCTTGATTTCAATGTCAACCTGAACTAACTGCGTATGATTACAGGAGCCTGGTCAAGGGAATTTTCTGTGCTGGAGCTGACCTCAAGGAAAGACAAACGCTGACCCCGGTCGAAGTAAAACGATTCGTGAATTCTTTGAGGCAACTGGTTGTTAACATCGAGAACCTTGTAAGCTTTTAAAACTCTATTTTGATTGCTGTTATCAACAAAAACTATTCTGATTGTAGCCGATGCCTGTCATTGCAGCTATCGACGGTGCAGCGCTTGGCGGTGGCTTAGAGCTGGCATTGGCTTGTGATTTGAGAACAGTTTCTAGCCAAGTCAAAATGGGTTTAGTTGAGACTCGTCTTGCAATCATGCCTGGCGCAGGTGGAAGTAACGAATACAATCACAAATTTGCTTTGTCAAAATTTATTTAAATTAAAATTATTCTATTTGATTGAAAGCTCAACGTTTGCCTAGGATCATTAGTCCAGCATTGGCAAAAGAGCTTATTTTCACCGCCCGTGTCTTTTCCGGAGAAGAAGCCCACAAAATGGGAATTGCCAACTATTCTGTTCCTCAAAACGATGCTAATGATGCTGCTTATCAGCGTGCTTTGAAGCTAGCTGATGAGATTCTTCCAAATGGCCCCGTTGGTGTAAAGATGGCAAAACGTGCCATTAACAAAGGTAAAATCAATGTGATCCCCCGTTCACAGGATTAACACACTTTATTGTAGGTTCACAAGTTGACTTAGGCACTGGCTATGCGATTGAAGAAGATTGCTATCAGCAACTTATTGGCACTAAGGATAGACTCGAGGGTCTCGCAGCTTTCAACGAGAAACGCAAACCAAACTACACCGGGGAATAGAACGCTGGGTTGACGCCACTTAAAGTTCAAAGGAAATTTGCATTTATTAGCTGTTTAATTTTTTATTGCTGCGTTACAAGCAATAAAAAAATAAATTTTTCAATATTTTAATCAGATTTTGTGAATTCCTTTGAAAAAATTTCTTTACATTTATTTGAAACAGTTGTGTTTGCAACTTGCATGACCGTGGCATTTTTTGAGCAAATACTAAAAGAATTCTTCAAGTCATAATATTAGCTCGTCGTATCGATGACTTTAAACCGCAAAGGATCACCGGGTAAGTTGAAAGTGTACGATTGAAACTTCAAATCAGGTTGGTGCCACTCTAAAACAAATTCACGAATCAGTCAACACTTCAATTTCCAGTTCAGCGAAACGTCTTCCAATGCACATTCTGGGACCAAAACCGAACGGAAGGTAGGCGAATGGATGGGAATTAGTAGCATGCGGGCACTTTGGGTCTATGTTCTCCTTCAACCATCGTTCAGGAATAAATTCGCTGCTTCTTTCAAAATGCTGATCTTGTTGGGAGATAACGTGAGTTGCAAGAACCATCACCGTCTGAAACCATAAAATTATAGAAACGTCTTTAAAGATGCATCGAACTCACATCTTTTGGAACTTGATATCCCTTAAGGACCAAGTCAGCACCAGCTGATCTAACATTGCCATTAAACGGCGGATTTAGTCTCAATGCTTCTTTTATCACCGCCTTTAAATAAAGAATACTGTTGAGTGATTGCGGCGTAAGTTTTGAAGACTTCTTCGGCGACAAACTTAAAACTTCTTTTCGAAGGATTTCCTGCTTGTCCGGATTTTCGGCCAACATGTAGAGCGTTGCAACAAGACCAGCTGTCGTAGTGTCGACACCAGCGATAAGCGAGTCAAGAACCATCACGAAAGCAACGTGCTTGTCAATCTTGATATCGACCGAAAATTATTGAATGTTTACGCTTCAAGAGATTGAAAAAAACTAAATTTTGTTTACAAGACTCACAAAAATTTTGAGCGTATTCAAGGTCGCGAGATAACTTTGGTAGATTAGTTTCTTGGGGTTTTTATAGTTGCGCTTCGTTTTCAACTCATTCAGAAAGCTTTTTTCATATTGAAAACTTAATTATTCTTGTGTCAACTATTTGAATAATGATTTGGTTTTAAAAGCATTGAGGAAGCAATTAAAACTAAAAATCAGATTAGATTCAATTAAAACGTACAAACGGAGAAATATTTGTTCAGATATTTTTAGACTAAAGGCGGCCGTTGAAAACAAATTTGTTTTAGAATTTCCAAATATTTGAAGAATTTTAGTCAAACACGTGCCGGTTCTTGGCAATCATTTTGGCGCGATTTCCTTTGTGGGATTAATTAAACATTATTGATTTTTATTTACCATGATTGAAATATTGAAAGTTTTTGATAATCACGCCTTCAAGTTCTTAATGGAGTTTATTAGTTTTGCATTGATTCAATTTTTGTGATTATACAGATTGTCAAGGTCTGCTGAAATTAAAAAATTCTTGCCAATTGAGATGGTTTCAAAACTGAGCCATGTTTACTTTTTGTTAAATTTCCAATTTTATTTCGTTCAAAATTACAATTTCCAAGAACAAAACTCGCTTTAATTAGTATTGAAGGTACAATATTTTGTAAATTAAACGTTTGCTGTTTATCTTGTTTCTTGAATAGAGTAAGTTCAGTTAATTAGAATTTCAAGCTTTTTCATAAATGTTCATCGTATTACTTCTTAAAATTAATGTTTAAGGGTTTGTGGATGTAAAAATTGCAAAATTGTTAAGATTTGTTGAAGAAAAAATTCATTCAAAAGGCTTTGAAGATTATTTGCAGCTCAAATAGAAACTAAAGCCAAAGGCACTGGGTACATTAAACTTAACCGTTCGGATCCCAAGCTTAAAATTAACCTGAAGTTAACGTTTTCCATTATTTTTCCGCTTCTAAGGATCTTCCGCTTTCTCTTAATAATTATTTCTTAACTCGATGACGACTCCGCCGTTTCCGCTCTTGTGGTTGACGTCGTAATACTTGAGACTGGACTGTGTTGGTGAAGGTGATGGCGTCCCAAAGCTGCGACTTGTTGTGACTTTTTTGATCTCATGACGCTCGACGGTTGTTTCCTTTTTCGTTCGTGGATCGACGACTTCGGATGGCATGACTTTCTTGGAAAACGTCTCGACAGTGTCGGTGACTGTCGGGTTCATGGGATCGTTTGACTTTGTCTGGTACTTGAAGGTTTCAGAGTAGTTGTCATTGTCGGTTGAGTTGGATCCGCGACGCAAGATCCCAACTGGTGAATCTTTTCCAACAATCGGAGACGATCGCGACGAAGCCTTCGAGCCAGAAGATTCGCGCTCGGAGAATTTGATGTTTTTCGATGAATTTTCTTCTTCGCCGTGCAAAGTCTTGTAGAGTTCTGGTGCTTGGTCGTGCAACCCGCGAAGGAATGTGCTTTTCTTTAAGTCTGGCGTTCCATGACGGAACGGGGACGCGTTATAGCGGCGGTCAATGTATTGGTGATCGTTTCCGTTCAGCTGTGTCAAGTCTCGTGTGCTTCGGCTGATGAGATTCACAATCGAAGGTGACTTCAACTTGATTTCGTTATTCAGATTTTCACTCAAGTGTGGCGACGACTTGTAAATCGTTGTGTGATGTGTGGTGGTTGTGATGACACGTGCATCTGGTTCCTTTTGACCGTTTGCAGAGTTTTTGTAATTGTTATTCGTCAACTTTTCAATGTAGATCGGACTTGGATCATTTGTACCGTTCATTCCATGCACATTGAAGCTTTTGCTTCGCTGAAGTGCCTTGTAAGTTCGTGCTGGCTTTGCTGGACCGGTGTTTTGAACGGGCTGCTTTACATTGTTGACAATAGAAACGTTGATTGTGGACTGCGACATCGGATTCTGTTTGTGATGATCCAATTTACGGGGAAGAGTTTGTGAATTGCGATAGTTTTCATTTGACTCGTTGAGTGCAGCCGACGAGTATAAATTTTTAGCAGTTGATCCGTTCGATGTTAAGCGATTTGTGCTTTTGCTGAAACGTCCCAAGGTGGCGGAGTTGGCACTGCAAAAATAAATGAGAAAATTTGAGTTTTTCTATTTTTAAGTTTTTATTTTAGCTTTTATGGAATTTCCAAGATCAACACGACAAATAGTTTTCGTTTTCGGTGTTCTGAGAGTGCGGCATGATTCAATCGGAATACCGAGAAATGTTTTATTCACTCAGCGTTCTATTTTGTTCACACAATCTCAGGGACGCCACTGAGAGGCGAATGAATCATTTTTGAGTCGACCGCATTCTCGAAAAAATTCGCACGCGAATATCTCTCATTTCCATTGTTTCTTGCTATTATGCTTCGCGCGATCTTTCTTTTATCTCTTTCGTGCCGCTGTTGATAACTTTGTTATAGTATAGTTGCCATCAGCCTATGTCACAACATTACACGAACGAACAGCATAAGTCGATGGCTTATTAAACTTTGAATTTTCAAGTTCAAACACCGCACATTGTTGCACACTTCTCGGTAAGTGGCATAAACTCCAAGACAATGCGTTCGTGAACTGTTCAATGCTTTCCTGAAGGTATTAATTGGTTTTAATGTGACTCCAGTCGTTGTTGTTTGGATTTCCTATTCGCTTTCGAATCATAAAGATCGCCATAAATGGAAATTAATCAATGTTACAATTTGTAGTCCAATCACGACGTAATTTTTTTCACGCTGAACTGAAGGTGAAAAAATGTCAATCATTATGAGATTTGTGTTTGAGGCATTCAAGTTCAGCAGACATCACAAGTTTCAAGTGAAATTCCTTATTTGTTGTCTCGGCTGTTTTGGGTCCACAATAAATTTCGCATTAAAATGAAAAGCGAGAAGATTTGTATGCTAATTAAAGCGACAATGCCGGACAATCGAACGCATCTGTGAATGGTTGGGTTCAAGAGTCTTCACACGACACTAAATGGCTCTTAAATTGACGATTTATTTTAAGGATGATTTACTGTGGCGCTGTCGTAGGCTTGACAAATAAGAAATCTGAGGTCCGAGAGAACAAAGCCTGCGATCGAGACACTCTAAGTCTTTCACTCTTCACCCACAGTCACTCGATAAACACAAAAAAAGTTTATCAAAAGAAACGCGAGGCAGAAATTCAGATCACGTTTAGAATTCTTGCTGAAGAACGTAATAGAATGACTTTCAGATCACACTTGGTACAGGCCGAATAAGGTGATGGCACTCGCTTGGCGTTATTTTGGACGCGACGAGACGATCAGCATCATGTAAATTTGTTGTCTTACCCAAATTACGTTAACGCAGAAACAATTAACTTATCCCAAAACAGCCGAAAATGAATTCGAAACAACCACAAGCGATGGTGTCGTCTACAAGATTCTCTGCGAAATTGGCAGTGAATATTTTCGTCTTGATGCGATGGCTTCCCAAAATTCACCCACGCTGCTCGACGTGTCAGTTGAGGGCTTCACTGATTGATTCATTATAAATGTAAATTGATTTCACTTTTCAATTAATATTTTTTTTACTTTGTATCCCGAGTCAAAAGTTATAATTAAGTAATCGAAGAATTTGTGTGGTTGGATCAGAGAGCAAAAGTAAATCACAACACAATTACGTCTTAGAAACGTGATTCCCTCTAAATGGCATGAGATATCGTCCCAAACAGTCCCGCAGAGTGTTAAATGGTGCAAATAAATGTTTGCTGGGATGGACGCGCGACCTTGCGGACACATGACTAGAATTTCTCGCTTTATGGTTGTTTCACCACACTTACTAATTGACACGTTCAATGTTATTTCCGGAGTTATTTACTGAAATGCCCATGTAAGGAAAGGCGATGGCATCGCTGGAATTCTATCGATAATGACGAAGGGTTTCTAGTCGTCGATGTGCTTCCAACTGTAGAGCGTAGGTAGTTTAGTCAGTTGAAACAAGTTAAAAAAGTTCGTCACAAAACGGCATCGTTTTCTGCTACTTTACTAATCGGGTCGTCTAATTCTTATCGTAATCTCTTTTTTACAGCTGACGAAAACACAGAAAAATAAGCGGACCCAAACCACTTAATGCAGTGAAACGAGTTCTTCTCCGGTGCTTGGCAACTTCGCGTAAAAAGTGACTCGAATACAAAGGAGAATAAAATGAAAATTGGCATAAACTTCGCATCGATAGCGACTCCGCCGAGAATTTCTTTTTACCGTCGTAAAATTTTTAGTGTTCTTGTCCAGTTGGCGCTTTGTGTTAGGAAGCACTTTTGCGTTGGTGCCTTCTGCGGACCCTCGACTCTCTGTGTTCTTCTCGTTTTTGCAACGATTTGCCTCTTTTCGATCGCACAAAATTGAAGTCGACAAGTTGTTTGTTGATCTTGTGTCTCGCGAGTTTTTACATGGGCACGCTGATTGATCTCGAATGGACATGTGAGTGAGTTGGAGTTCCACGCAATATTGAATCTTAATTAAGTCACTAATCAGACGAATAATGTGGTGGCTTAGAACCAGAACAAACTTTTTTCGGTTGTGTCGATAGCTTGAGGTGATTGGCGTTGACAAGCAGCGAAAGGTTGTAAATAGACACAGACGTGAATGAATGTCGTCCTACAATCAATTTTTTGATTTAAAATTCTTCGGATAAGAATAAGTTCGCAGAAATCTTAGGCTGATAAGTCTTATCTTGAGTAGCTGCGATGGAAATTTGTACGAGGGCCAGAAAATATTAGTTGATTTTTAACATTCGCAATGTCGACACCTTCTAAAAATGAATTTAAAGTCACAAACCAGATTTCAAACGAAGGCAGAGGCGAAAACAACAGGCACAAAGTTAACAGCAACTATGCTTGCAACCAAGTTAAGATAAAATGTGACACTGTTAATTTGCATAGCTCGACAGAATTTGGAGTAACTACATTGGTTGAAAAAAAGACATCATCAACCAGCAGTTTTGTTTTGGAAATTGTACTTCGCAGTGGTTGGGGAGCCACTGAACCTGATAAAGCGTTAAAAAACATTGAAAAACCGACACAATTGGTCATCATCGGTAAATTTTGGCGCTTTCAATCAAGTGTTTCTCTTAACGAATTGGTTTTTTAGGCCACACTGTAACCGAAAACGCAGAAGACCCAGATGTCGTCAAGTCAATCTGTCGGTCGATGCAAGCGTATCATAAGTCGCTGCGTTTCGATGACATTGGTTACAACTTCATGATCGGCTGTGACGGAAATGTGTACGAAGGCCGAGGATTCGACTTCGTTGGAGAACACACTAGTACCATGAATTTAAAGTCAATTGGTATAGGATTTATTGGTGATTTCAGGCAAACATCACCACCACAAGCAAGTATTGAGAAGTGCCAGCAACTGATAAAACTGGGTGTTGAGACAGGCCACATCGCTGAAAATTATCAAATCGTTGGTCAGTGTGATGTAATGCAAACAGAAAGCCCAGGGATCATGTTATACAAAGAGATCAAAACCTGGACACGTTGAAATGTACTTCTGAGTTGTGTTTTGTTGTTGGCAAAGTCGTAAGTGAATAACTCTCTGTCATATCTTATCAGTATAAAGAAGTATGAAATATATCTATGGAAAATCGCAAAACAAAATGTATCAGCTCATTTTCTTATCGCAAAACGCTGAGTAGTTAACGAGTTACAGCTCATTATCAATCGAGTGCCAATTGCAGTCATGCCAACAGCAGAAGAAACCAGCACAAGTGTCACCAAAGTCAATAATCACGTCGTTTACGCTGGCATAAGTTCGTCGAGCATTTACCAGTTCAACGTGAACGTCTCAAACTGTGAACAGTGAGTTGGATATGACATAGTTTTGTGAAAACCCCAAAATCTTTTCAATTACAGTGTCGAAAATGTGACAACAATCGTTCAGCCAGTAATCGAAACAAGAAAGTCAGCCGCCGAGTCGATATCTCAAGAAGTCAAACGATCTTCCAAAAAAGCCGAAAGGGTGTTCAAACGAGCCTTAAAGAAAATTTGATGAACTTTCTATGTCTAGTGACCTGAACTTATAAATTTGCCCATTAAACATTGTAAATCCCCAAACACTTTACTGAATGACGCTCGATTGTTCAAACTCCACGAAATTTTTCCCTTAACATGACTCAAAAGCGTTTTCGAAATGCCGGAATGCGATAAGCTAAGTTCAACAAGACGTATCGTTGCAGATCATCACAAACTTACAGGAAATTATTTTATCTCATTTTTGGAGGTTTTTCACATCGTTTGGCTTGATTAGCATTTTCGAGCCGATATTTACAGAAGGTAAACAAATTCTCTATTTTGTGAGATAAATATTGGCAAACGGCATTTTCGTGCAAACAGCACAATGGATCGACTGACATCACACAGGGTGTGATTAGCTGCTTCACCGTTTCACACCCATCATTTGTTATTTATCTATCTCGTCGGGGTACCGAGATTCGAATCCAGTAATCGATTAAATGCAATATCGCTTTACAATGACGATAAATCAAATCTAAAGCTAGGAATGAATCCACCTGACGATGAACCTTGAACTTTCCAGACATTGCAATTTCCTGATCAATAAGCATGAAAGCATGAATTGAACGCCGCCGTAGATGGAAGTCTGAAGGTTCTTCTGCATCAGGGAGCTTAATAATCGCGTTGGAATTTCTTTTTTCTTTTGTGTTCGAACGAGAACTGCGCGGATCAACACAATAAAGCTCCAACAAAGACCTGCACCAAACTTGTAATTTAGTAAATCAATTGGAATTCCAAACTCACGATTATCTCGTAAAGCATTCAATCGATCGCATGCATCGTAAAAATATTTGACTTACAACACACGGAAAAAGCCCTGCCGAGATGCTTGAAGATTAAAAAATTTGTTTGTGCTTTGACTCTGACCCAATCTCTCGGGTAAGCGGCACAAAAGATTAACGAATTTATTGTGCAAGCCGTGGCGCGGTTCGACATGACGCCTCCAAATGCTTCACGGTGACAATCAACTCAATAACTTTTCACAAATTTACGCTCGCAATCTGCGCATGCGGAGAGCGAGATTAAAAGGCAGTAAAGTTTCAAACTTAAATTGAATTTGCATAATTCACGCGAGGGAGAAGAAAAGAAGGAAAAAACTGGTTGCCGTCCGATCAATCGTATTTCTCATCAACACTAATTAACATTAATCGCACGTTTTAAGTTCACGTTGCACAAGACAATTCTCCGAAGCAATTATTTCAACTCACCCAACTGTTGGCTCTTCCGAGCGTTGACGTCTCACCGGCGGATGGATCTGCGAGCTGTTGTAAGAATTCTTCTGCTTCACAAGTTCACTGTCACGCGATGCACCGTTCGCATACTTGTTTTCTTTACCGAAAATTGATCCACCGTACGGATTCTCACCCAAGTAATAGCGCTGCTTGGGGTTCGGCGTTATCATCGTCTTCTTCTGGTGATGGGTAGTCACTGTGCGTTCACTTATCGGCATCTCGTTGTCGGTTGTTGATGAACCACTACGTTCGATATGGTCGACGGTTCGTTCACGTCTGAATTGTGTTGAAGCTAAATGTTTCGAATTTGTGTTTTTGTTCGCGAGAAGTGAGAAAGAGAATTAAAAGCTCGAACCGTGTTTATAGCTCATTAGGTATTCAGCTGATGATGGGAGTTGTCAGTCAGCTCTGTCGATAGCGAAACTTGTTAGCATTGCCTTTGTCTGTGCCCTAAAGCAGCAACAGGCCAAACGGACAAATCCCATCATTCGAATTTCCATTTAAAGCAACGTCGCCACTCAGCAGGTTTCAAGGTGTACAAACACTTGAAGCTTACAAGCGAATTAAGTGCGTCACCGAAAAAGCCCGAATGAATAACTCACACAGGCAAACAAGCACAAAGCTTTCGTGACAATAAAAGTCTTACTTACCTTGTGTCGAAGTTGATGCCGGACGATGCTTGAAGCCGTTGTGATGACCGTTTGCACTGATGTGACCGTCGATCACATAGTCATTGCGCTGATAAGATGATGAAGATGATGGCAAATGGGAAACAGACTTGTGTCGAGTCATCGGGGGTGAAGGTGACCGCTTCGAAGAGGAATTCTTCGCTTTTAGCTTTCTCTCCGCACTGGCCGATCGAATCTTTCCAACAAGCTTTCTCAAAGAGTTGCCAATGGCATTTCCAACCGTCTTCTTCTTAGGCGGCGCTATCTGAGTGGCCCGTGGAACTGTCAGCGTTGATGGGGGCGAACTAAAGCGCGTCTTCTGATAAGATTTACGATCGCTGTAGACGTGATGGATGGGGGGCAACGGCGATACCGAGCGGCTTCGTGGTGGCGGCGAGTAATCAATTGGAGGATCACGACGTGGCTTGGCCGGATAATTCGCATAGTCTTCGTTCTTCGTTGGCTCTCGCATTTTCCGTTCGATGGCTTTTTTGCGCTGCGGAACAGCTGGTGGTTGATGAACTTCATCAGATTCGAAATCGTTGTTGGGTGTCGGTGACCTGATGCCACTATCCGGTGTTTTTATGACCGGTGATCTGGGTCGACGAGGCGATCGGGGCGTTGTGAAGTACGTGGAAGATGAAACGTATGCGGAATCATCTCGTTGAATCGAGGCTTGCTTTGAGTCGTCATGGCCAAATGAATCTTCTCGCTGGGGCGGTGATCGCAAATCTTCCTTCGAGTCACGGAAACCGGAGTCTTCACGGTGCAAAAATCCGTTCGTAGTTTTCTTCTTTATGGGTACAGCGTAGTCGTCGTTGGAATACTTACGTGGCGCTCGCAAGTCTGTCCTCGATCCGCTCAGATATCCCAGGTCTTCTTTCTGTGTCGTTCGAAGCAAGTCTTCGCGTGATGCAGATCGATACTTCATTGGCTTCACTTCGTCAACTTTCTTGCCACCGTTCAACGGATGCCGAATTTCATTTTGAATTCCCTGAAGTTTCAACGTTCGCTGCTTGCGCTCTAAAGTATTGCTAAGCTCTTCTTGAAATGCTTTTGAGCTTAACGGATTTGCTTTTAGTGGCTGAGGTGACTCCTTACGTTCCGACCAATCGCTTATACCCTGAAAATATTTTTTATTCGCTGGTGCTGTTTCACGTTCTGGGACGTAAACTTTCGCTGGTGCTGATAACTTGTTAGTGAATTTTTCACTATCGCTTGCTAGATGTGCTGGTGGTCGATGTGCCGTGCTGGTGACTTTGTGGTTATTGTTGGTTAAACTGCTGCTGCTGCTCGTGTTCGTCACATTTTGATGGTTATTTGACTTGATTGTGACGTTAAAGTAGGACTTCTTCGTTGGCTCGACCACAATGTCGGAAATGGATTCTTCTCTGGAGTCTTTCGAAGTCGATTCGCTACCGAAGTGGTTGTCCAACCACTTGTAGGTTTCCTTGCGGCGCGTTTCTTCTTCACGATCAAAATCCAGAGGTCGGTTAGTCAATGCATCTTTACGTTCTCCGAGGGCATTCGATTCTACGAGAATAGAGACGCTGATCAATGGATGTCCTTGAAGTGACTTTTTTTCGTACTCACCTCGTTGTTTTTGTAGCAAAGTCTTCTGAAGCTGTCGGCGACTCTTCTTGACCCTGTCCGACAGACTATCCCAGTCGGTTTCATCTTCTTTGGAACCGTCACGTTCCATACACTCCTTTTCCGTTGCGTATCTCATCTCTTTGGCTATGACTTTACCATTAGACACATATTCAACTTCTTGTTCGTCACGTTGCTTAACAAATCGCTGCGATGATTCCTTTGGAGATTTGGAACAAAATCGATTAAAAAGAAAACTCAGTCAAAGATCGCACTCACTTTATGCTTTAAGATTTTCTCTTGGCTGCCGCTTGATTGATTATCACCGTCTGGTACGTCTAAAATGTCTTCATGCTCTGTCGTTTTCTTCTTCTCAGTTACCAGCGTTCCATCTGACTGCCGGATGCATTTCAACTCAACGTCCTATGAGAAACAAGTTCGAATCGAATTTTTTTAAAATTTAAATTTAGTTGGATCTACCTCGGTGTCGACTGTTTTGTGTTTGTTGACGGTCTGCTTGATCAGTTTCGGTCCGACTGGTACCAGTTGCAGCTTCGACTGGGGCGATAATAAAATCTTTTCGATATTCTCGCTTCCACTATTTACAGCATTGACGTAAGCCTGCAATGACAAAGCAAAAAGACGAGATTTAGTTTTTGGGGCCAGCACTTTGGCATGGTTGTGTACAAGCAATTCTTAAAATAGCATAAGTCATGGGAAACAATGAAAAGATCCGTTAAGCAAAGTGTCGCAGGCGAGCGATCGCACGCGAAAAGCAAGCAGCGCGTGATTTAATGCAAACTAGGGCTGCTCAGCGTAACATTTCATTTGGGTTATCTTTCGCGTGCTTTCACCGACATTTAAGTTTCATTGTAACTAAACGGAGAAAAGTTCAAAATTACTGGCGACAATTGCGATTTGCCGGAGATGACTTGCTGCGCATAAAGCAAACAATCAAATTTTGCCTCGAAAACATTTCATGATGATCGCGTTTTTATGCTTCATGTTGTTCGATTGTGTAAGCAACTTTGTACGGGACGGGACGCAATCTGGATCGTTAATCTGTGGCCTTTCTCCGCCTCAACTGTTGACACTGAATCATAGTTCAAAACGAAGTTCAAATTGTCACGATTACTGGTTGTATCAAAGCGCGTGCAATTTTGATCTATGAATGCGCATCTAAACAACTTTCAGTTTGCTTCCATCTCCAACCGATTCCAATCGATCTTGTGCTTTCCAAGGCGCTCGAGCCATAAAGATTAGAAATTCATTAATAAATCTCAGAAAAACAGTTAAGCGCTATGATTTTGAGCTCGGAAAGTGCCCGTCATCGCAATGGCATTGAAATCCATTAAACATCACGATCTTATCGCGGCACACTCATCAATTTTCTCTTGTTCTTCGAATGCATCGCTGCTTAGAGATCATTTTATCCCCTGGTACTCTCATTATCTTCAGGCGTTTCATCTAATTGTCGATGCAATATCAATTAGAATCCGAACGATAATTGCCGCTGCACTACGGTCATTTGCACAATGAGACATCGAACCAGCTCGATTTGCAGTTTCGCTCATTAATTTGCGGCTTTGGTTATCGTTGCACATTTATCAGCAACCTGAAGGCGAAGATGCCGTCAAAAATTATCTTCATTAAGACTTTTTTACTTTCCTTTAATTGACGATTAAAATATAAATGAAGCCACTGATTAAGGAAGTAAAAAGTGGATATTTTTCTAGAACAAACTCATAAATTGTGTGCAGCGTAAAATGCGGAATATACACCTAAACTCAACGCTTATGCAACAGAATTTTCTTGTTGTATCATCGCTTAACTCTAACTGAGTGTTATCCTAAAGAAAGAGCATCATCAAATGAACAATTGTTAAGTGATCATAAAAATGTGCTGCGAAATGTGCTGAAACAGAACGATGCGGACGTTTTGTGGTGAACCACCTGACAACAATAAAAGCAAGGAAAACACAGCACTGAATGGGACATTAAACTTTCTTCTTTAACCGAGACATTATTGTTTGTAAGATTCGCCGTTGAACCATAACGAAAAGCTAATAAAAACGATGGTAAATGGCTTTGTTAAAAGGTAAACATCATCGCAAGCATCGTGAGCGCTCTTCCACTAGGGCAGCGTGCAAAGTGATTACAACATCGGCCGATGGTGTTCAGCTTTTTGGAATTTTCTCAGCTGATTCATTTGACCTTTCAACATAAGCATTCTCAGAGTGTATTAATGGCAACTTAAAATTGAAATCATCACACCGAAGGATCATGTATGATCATCAATCAACAGCTTGAACTTAATTGTTTTCCAATTCATCAATTTTCCGGATAGCTCGAACCTTGGCGAGCGAGAGAGAAGACAGAAGGTAGAAATGCGGTCAACACACAGATGGGCTCGGCTTTTCTTGTTGGCTGTTGCATAACAATTTTCATGGCACAGCTTTTTGCCTTCTCTAAATCATCAATTTAAATTTATTTTCCTTTCTTCTTCTTCTCATCGAGAACATTGTTTGGTACTTGCGGAGATCGAATTTAAGCGATAAAACTGTAACTTGTAACGATGCACAAGGCATTTCTTGATTCAAGAAATTTTATTGCATTTAAATAATAATGTGAAAATGGTTTTAATGATTGCTAAATGTAGGGAAAATATGAGAAATGATTATGGGTTGTCACGCAACCGTAATAAATGTTTTTCTTCTTTCAGGACCTAGGAGATCTAGAGGGCGTCTGAGATGGGAATGCTCAAGTAATTCTCTTGCAAGATGTGCCAAAAGCTGTTCTGGTTGATATGACGGTTCAAATGATGCTTGGAATAGAAGGCGCTGGCGTCAACAAACAGTTATTCATTCTTAAAGCCAGGTAAACTTACATCGGATAATTCTAAATTAGCATACATATAAACTTAAGTGAACTTCTATTCTTGGAACGCATTTTTTTACCGCAGAAAAACTGTTATCTGTACAATACGAACAGGTGTGTTTCATCCATATCATTAACCATGCTAATTGATTGCTGCATAATGCTCTTGTGTTTAGGCAAAGAGATCCCGGAAAGCAGTGCTAGAAATCAAAATCTAGCGCTTAGGTGATTGCTCGCCCGACCCTTAGTGACTCCTAAGATTTGCATGGCGCATAGTTCTTTGTTGGCAATGGTAATAAAAATGCCGGCAAAAATCATAAAAGGCAACTCACGAATATTTATTGCAAATAATTTTTCTTAATTGATCTTAATGTCTGAAGCGAGCGTCAGTTGACCCTGAAAATTTTTGTACTGTTGCGCGCACGTTGGTTAAAATCTTTCGAAACGAAAGTCTTCGCTTGTGTTATTTTTAAAAGCGATAATTGCATCGATACCTTTAAAGCTTTTAACAACTCAATAAATTAAACGACTTTGCACAGCGTGAGACTTCTCAACCCAAAAAAAATTTGTATGTGCGATTTATGCGAGGGAAATTGAGCCATTTTGCATATCAATTCGGCGCAGAGAGAAAACTCGACAAAAACAATTTTTCGATTAAATTTGAAACGCCAATTTTCATGAAATGACAATGGTCGAGAGAGATTTTTTTATGGTGCCAATTAAAAGTCCATTCTGGGCTCCTTCATCCACGCATTTTTCATCCGGGCTAGCTACCTGATGTTCTGAGATTAATTTCTTCCCATTTCAAACGAATTTCGAGGCATCGACCTCAGTCGTGCGTGGAATGGATTGGTTGGTGACGACCCAGGTTGGCGAAAACGGATAAAAACGTGATTATTTTTACTGATTATTGATTTTAAAAGCACGCAGTAGCTGAATGTACTCTTGCAGAATGTCTTTGCCTTAGTCCTCTGATTAGTCATCGCTTATGGAACTTTCGATGTGCATAAGGAATTCGAGGTCGATAACAAAATTTCTCTTTCGGCCATAATTTTTATCAGCAAAAAAGTCCACGACCGCCTTTAAAGCTTCATTAAAATTTACAAGCGAATACGGCCACTGTCGCCATCGATATCATTTTTGTTTTCAACAAAACAACGGTTCGCTCTCGGAAATGCTGGCAAAGTTGAAATTCGATGCATCAATTGAGATAAACTCATCTTTATCTCCGTTTAAGTGTTTTCGTGAAATAACGACAGGAGAAATTTACAATCTGTCACGGCTGCTGCATGTTCAGTTCTCTCTGCCAGTTGCCATCATCGCAGTGAAAGATAAACGACCTTGCAGATGAAGAACCTTTTCGAGCATACGTTAATCGATACATGGGAAACATAAAGAGAAGGAAAGAAGAAAAGTTGTCGAATCAACATTCACAAATTTCTTTCATCAAATTTCCATTTTACTTTTGCGCTTTAATGTGCATGTTCCGCGCTGAAAATGGTGTTTAAGATAAGGTGTTCAAGTCGTGTTTGCTGGAAAAGTCGAAAACCAAAGTACTTGTAGTGAACTATGCCATCGAACGACCTATCGCATTGATTAATGAACATGCAATTAAAAAGATTATCATTGGATTTAGCATGTAGCTTTGCCTTAAAAATGAAAACATGTCGATTAACCATGTGACGAAGCCGGTTTTCTCTCGTCTCAGTAATTTCCAGCATTGCACGGTTGTCTTCGAGTCGCTGTTCACAGGCAATATTTCCACGGGCCCCTTTTATTAATGATTCCAATGCAAACAGACAACATGCTATTGATGTTCAATAGATAATCGAGAGCTGTTCTTGTAGCTGTTGTTTGAGCCTCCGAGTTTTTATTTCTCTTTTCACTACTCTTCTAATCAACGATCCATCGCCCACACACGCGCTTATCACAATCGAAATATCCGCGGAATTAATAATTAATAACAGAGAAGAAGTTGCCTTTCCTCTTGACCGTCGTTCTTGATTTTTAATTAAGTGAACGCGACTTTTCTCTTCATCAAACAAAAAACCAGAATTTTGAGGGAGCCGAAAATGATTTAATGAGAACTTCTGATTGAAGATTTGAGAGATCAGCGTTCGCAGATGCTCTGCCTGTAGCGAAGCGATAGCTTTTATTGTCACCGAAAGAACCGTTTGACAATGAACTCGCGGGAAATGCAGCAAAACGGGCGCATCGCTTGAAACGATCTGAACAACAATTGCATTAATATTCAGATTTGCTGCATTTTTTCGTTTATTTTCTTGGTATTCCGCTTCTGAAATCTTCCAATTGAGATTGCCAACATTGACAATAGGATGGAAATGGAATGAATGTCGCGAGAACCGCGCGAGGTTCATCGAATAAGACTCTTTCGCGGCGTACACAAAGCGAAGTAGCGAAGATCTAACTCATTGTGTTATCAGCTTGCCCTGGAATGCATTTCGGCCGTGGCTGGAAACTGTTGTGGAAAGTGCATCCATTTAGATTTCATTAAATCGGCCCTATGTCTCGTGCAATTTAGTTTTCTTTTTATCGGTGAAAATTATTTTTAGCAATTTAGTTTTCTTTTCCTTTTCGCTAAGCGTGCACGTTCATTCCTGGAGTTGTCTTCTGAGTCGCCGTATCATTGCATCAGGGCATTTCACTTATGCCACAAAGATCTCTCGTGGTTTTCCTTATCGCATACTTTTTCCTTCCGCTGTTGTGGAGTTTTACGACAACAGAATAAATTTCCGACATTCGTTTATCATCTCGTCTGGTGTCGCTGACTTTTTGGCCCAAGAAACAATTGGGAACACATCTCGTGCAACTTTCATTACGCGTAAATTGTCGCTGGTTTCTTTTACGCTGCTTTCTTTACCCTTGATTGACAAATTAGTGGTGAGGTGTGATACTTTCGAGAAGAATTCGAGTTATTTTCAAGGGTGTGTTTGGAAGCTACGTTGTTGGACTTTACATGAACAAGACACTGGCAAGACACTGGCGATTCAACAAGGACACAGCAAGCGCAACCTCAAAAAGCTTTAACTGATTCAATTTTACAAGATTTCTTTGTGAAATCCTTGCCCAAAGGCACGAAATAACATTCAACGCTGCGCTGACACCACCACACACGAACGCCTCCTGTAAACTGAAACATGTGCATTCATTCAGCAGATGCAAGTCAAGGCATGTAGCACAATCAAGTGTGATCTTTATCGCGTAACAAAATGAATAGCTTGAGTTAACTTTTTCTCTTTAATCGGCATCGGTGGCTTTTGCTGGACACTTTTTGATCGCTTCTCATCTTTCATTCAATAACGATCAATAACGTTAGAAATAACTTTGTTGCCGCTCTGTAATTTGCTTCCTAGATGTGATTCTCTAGATGAGAAATTTTTACGATTCTTTCACGCCTTCAGATTGGAATTATAATTGGCACGATGTGTATACCGGCAGAAGGCTTCTCTGGTGCTGTATCGAGCGAGCATTTCATGTTTGATGTCATGTGACGAATCGCAGTCCAACTCACATCATCCATTTGATCCCTAGACACGTCGACAGTGCAGGTAATAATTCTTGTTGCATGTTGATGGTAACAAATTGTTGCGAATATTTCTCAAGCGGCTTAGAACAACGCCCGTAAATTGTCATAGTTCTTGTTCTACTTCTCTCAAGATATGGTGGTGTCCACCGGTGTCGTTTTTAAACAACAATTTATTTTTCTTCGGGTGTGAACTGCAATGGTTAGCAGCGCAAAATTGAATTTATGGATGTGACTTGAGCGTCTCACGTTGTTTATGTCTTCCTGGCTTTCTGAAATTGACCCGCAAACATTTTTTACAGCCTCTCGATCATAATTACAATGCAGCGACGCATGCAATAACTCATAGTTTCTTATGCTATCATATTATTTTCTCACTTTTCACGTTCCACCGTCAAGTCCCATGTCTATGTTTCAGATTTTCTTCCTCCAACGATCCAACAAAGCCTTTTGCAGCGCTTTTTTGCCCGCGAGAATTGTTTAACACTTCTGTTTGGAGCAGAGTCGCGTAAGCGACAAGGTCGAGTGCTGTTGCACCAACCTCCACTTGAACTAATAAATTCAATTAAAAAAATCTTGGGGCCAAATCGGTTGCCATTCATCATACTTCAGAGAATACTTGCATGATCCGCACTGTTTGAACGCGAGAGAAAGAAAAAGGTTTGCTTGCTGCCTCGTGTTGCCCTTTCCCATTTTGCCGGCACTCATTTGCAAATTGTTATTGAAGTATTGCAAAGACATTTAGCTCGAACGGTTTGAAGTGAAATAAAAGAAACACGGAGAGTCGCTCTTTTCCTGCCCCGTAAATTCAATTTTCTGCAATTGTCCTCCCACACACCTCAGACCGAAGCGAGATACCCAGACGAATATCGCCAGAACGAATGCAAAAATAAATATGAGACTCGTGAGTGTGCAAACTGAATAAAGCTCTTGTCATCCACTTTCAGAAGGCTTAAAACTGAAAAATAAATCTCGGCTGGGCTAAGTAGATGGTGGTTGAGATGAAGCCCGCCGAAGAGAAATGTTTCCACTTAAATGTACGAGTTTGTTGGCGTCTTTTGACGTTTACTGTGTAGGGAACAGTTGAAATCATCTATCGTGGCTTATTTATATGACATTTCAGCCACTTTAAGCTTCCAATCAAAAAGGACAGTTTACGGTGGGCGCACACAAGAAACTAAAGTTATTGACGAGATTTTGTAGTGATTTGGCTGACTTAGCATGCTTCAGGAAAAAAATGAACCGAGAACCACGAAATTGTTCATGTTTTAAAATGTACAAGTTGCGTAATCAAAGTTGAACAAGGTTCTTAATATTACGGAAACTGAATTATTTCTAGTAACATCCTTAAGCGCACAACAGTTCAGGTCAATAAATGATCGGTCAATTAATTTTTAAGTCAAGTGCTTGCTGTGTTCAATGGGCGAGAATCCAAGCTGAAACTTCAATTTTTCAAACACACGCGCACAGCATGAATAAACCTTTATGTACTGCAATGCGTTCTGTGCCGCATAAGATTATGGACATTAATCAATGGTGATAACTAAATTACTTTTACGTCAGACTCGAGCACAAGGAAATCATTGATCACATCAAATTCCACGATTTAATTGGCGCAGCAAATGTAAAAAACGGTTTCTATTGTCTGGTTTTGAATCGGAAATATCTGAAGGCAGATCGAGTAAGCTTCGATCGAATTTAGCCGCGTCAGCATAAAAGCTTTTAAAGTCCGTCAATTAATGAACACCCGCAAACAATAAATTAAAGACTTCTAATTGCAATCTGGAGCCGACAATTCAATTTGTTCTCACAACGTCAGATCCATTAGTTCATTTTTCTCCAGTCGAAACTGACTAGAATTCATAAACAAGCGCAGTCGGAAATGTGATTTCACCGAGATGGAACAAAGAAAAGAAAATAGACATTCTAATCGCTGACGTCAAACACTGCAGTTGCTGAGAGATCAAGAATCGAGTGAGCGAGAAAAATTAATGAACCCATAAATGTCTTAATGGCTTTCGGTTAATGTAATTACATCAGCGCGGAGCCATCAAGCAAAAACTTCATTGCAGCTAATCAACAGCAACGAAAAAGCTAAGGCAAAGCTTTTTAGAACCATTCCACTCCTTTTAAGTCTTTTTAATGGTTCTAAAAGTAATCGAAGCCATGCGATTCAATTCTTCAGCGCATAGGCAGTCGAGAATTATTTCGATCGATATGTAAGCAGCAAAATCAGTACAAAAACCAACTTTTTACACAAAAACGGGCTGCAGTGATAACAAAGCTAACGGTAGAAATTTTTACTTGCTACAACTCGACGAAATGAGAATTCTTGAGCAGATCGTTTCCCTTCAACAGTCTCACTTTAATAAATTGATATAATTTTTTTTTTCAAAAGCAAAAAATCAGCTCGCAATTTATCATCAATTTGCAAGGTTGATGCAATATGAAATTTTAAGTTAAATCATTGGAATTTTCTGCCGGTTTTGATGTTGGAATCTGTTAAAGAATTTAGTGCATGAGAGTCTCGAGGGATTTCTTTAAATTTTAATTTAGAAATTTGGCAAGAAAGTGATATCAAATTCGTTCGATTTTATTTAAATTCAGATAAAGTTTCTAATGATTACACGATCTCAGTCATCCAGAGTCGAACCCCAAGGAAGTGACTACAACAAATTGAAGAAAAAAACACATCGGAATGATAATTTCTTTACCGTGTCTGACGCTGCACGAGATGTTCTGGGCTTTTTAGTGCGTTAAACTCTTCAAGTTAATGCGTTGCATGCTGATCGAGATAAAAGTGGATTTCTTTTTGATGAGATCCACGAAATTCTCTCAGGTTTCTCAAAACAAAAATCGTTAAATTAATCACGCATATTTGATTACTCTGACATGTGTTTCTTGCTTATTCTACTGATTCGCGATCCAGGAAAGGTTCATGTTACCGATCCATGGAAAGACACTTGGCGAAATTCCCTCGACCCGCAATGTCAAAGTCGTTTTGGTTTTGCTTTCATTCATCCGACAAATTCATCGTTAATTCGACCGAAAACTGATCATCGAGATCTGCACGCACTTGTGAGCTTTAAGAGAGTGCAAAGCCATTTGTATCCGACGACGGCCTTTTGTTCAATCTCGCATGATTACGCCGTTTTTTTGTCTCTCCGTGCTCCGAGATTGTTTTCTCTGTAATTGGAGCTTGTTAAGTTAAAGGCCAACGTCTTTAAGACTCCGACAACGATCAACAAACGGCTTTTTATTGCCACAAAATGTGTCTTTGGCGAATATGTTGGAAAACGCTTCGTTCTGTCGGTTTGACCAATTGTCGTCGAATAACAAAAAAAGGAATTCCAACCGATTGGCACAAATTTTTCTCTTTATTCTCGCGAACATTGCCGATAAATTTCACTATTGAACCTTGGAAACGACATTGACATTGTGTCTGATTCCACGACAAAACTTTTTCTTTCCGTTTGACAGTTGAAAATGATTGATTTGCTGGCTGGTTCAATTGTTGAATGGACATGGCAAGCAGATGAGAGTGAAATATGTGCGAACAAGCGATTTCTTTTGTATTCAGCAGCGGAAAGAAAATTCGCAGAAAAAATTAATGACTAAATTCAGTCGCGAATTGTGTTCGTCTGAATTCGAAATGAACACAGACAGAGCGCTTTTGACCCCCAAGATATGTTATCTTCGTTAAGACATCAACAAGGCACAACAAAAAACATAAATCAATTGAAAGTCTTACATCTCAGTTGATCTCGAGCGTTTTCTTTTTGGCACAGCTTTCGGGGACACTGGAAATGGGGTCATCAGGAAATGTTGGTTTTTTTCATACTTAAAGCCTAATTTCTTATTGTATCGACAATAAAAGATCTGAGAGGCCAATTTTCACTTCCTGGCAAGCAAAAACTGTCCACTGACGTCATTTCCTGACTGTCTTTAGTCGCAAAACTTTCAAAAACCTCGTTGCAATAATTTTTGAACTGATATAATCAATAAGCAATTGACGACGGTCTCGTACCCAGCTTGACACCGACAAGGGAATCATTGAAAAGGGAAGCACGCCGTCATAGTTTACTTAAAAACATAAAATTGAGAGAAAGTTGCGCAGAATTCTTGTTTATTTATTTTTGCAGTAAAAAATTACCGCGAAGATGAAAGCCGTGATTCGAGTTGAAAAATGGGTGAAACGGTCGTTCAGTGTTCAGCGTCTTTTTATTGTCGAATCTTTATGCCTTGCGATTATTCAATGGGTATTAACAATTCGGTGTGCAATATGTGTGATCCTTTCACCTCTTGAGAAACCTGTTTACTAGCTGCAAAATTTTGTTTCGCAGCCAAAAATGAAATCGGATTCGTTACACAATCACTCGTTACTTTTTTGACCTATCAAGTGATTGCATCGGTCTCGGAATCTCCAGCCTTTTATTTTAACTTAAACAGATGTGATTTATGCAACGATTAATTAATTTTTTTCTCTCATTCAGGTTTCAAGTTTCAACTTCTTGCCTGTTCCGGCATTCGAGCCTTTCTTGTTTTTATGAAAACGTCGATGCGCAATCAAAATTTCTTCAATTGCCACTAAATTGAGAGACGATTGCTTCTCCACTGTTGCTCGAGGATGTTTGTTCAGATGAATTATTCAATATTCAAGGATTTCACCTTTTCAACCGTCTTTCATCATTTCAGATCGCCGCAATTTTTTGATGAATCATTTCACGTTCCAATGATAGTCAAATTGAACCATTAAAGAGATTTCAATCGTGATTTGACTAGAAGAGCTATTAGGCAGACACTTCCGTGCCTCTCTTGACCGATGTTTTGAGTTTTTTATTCATTTTGGTTTTCTAGTTTTGAACACACCGAATTGGCTGCCCATCATCAATCGTTGATTCTTGGGTTGATGTTGTGAGAACTCATGCTTCATTATGGCCCTGTGTATTGAGGCTAATGACAGCTCCAGTAATTCTCCGAGATGTGTCAGGAACTAATTAGCTTGAATTTAGACCGTTTAATCGGTAATTTAACTGTGAGAAGAATTGAAGATTTTTTGTGCAGATAAAAAGCTCATTCAGCTTTTAAAAAATCGTAATTTTCGAAACTCAGAACGCTCAATGCTTCAATAAATCAATCAATTCTAGCAAAACACGGCTACCCATTATTTAATAGCGCAGAGTTTACAACTTTTCCGTGATTTTCCCTAAAGCAGTT
Organism: Belgica antarctica; assembly: GCA_000775305.1. NCBI lineage: Eukaryota > Metazoa > Arthropoda > Insecta > Diptera > Chironomidae > Belgica > Belgica antarctica. Next base: position 86,739 of record JPYR01000099.1, on the reverse strand, counting down.
GGCATAAATCAAATTTTTTGATTAGTAAGTCGCCTTCCAGAACCAACTATTTAAGGTCGGGACTCTTAGCGGCTAAAGCGCAGTTTACTGATATACATTTGTCGGCAATTTGTCTTGCATTGCTGTTGGCGTCCAGCAATGCAGGAGGCTTTATCGAAACCGTTCTTGGAATTAGAAACACTTGAAGACTTTGAAAGCTAGAAATCACTAAAGTCGATAAGCATTGCGACGAGGGAACCTGACTTCTTGGCCGTTGTGGGAAATGTTTAGAATATAATTGTTTTTAACGTCGCGAAAAGTCATTAAAGTAAATTCCGACTCGACAATGAACTTGCGCTTAAAAATTTAGTTTTACTGATAAATTTGAAAGAATCATTTGAACTTCACAACTGTCACGAAGTACAGCCGTCTTGGAATGAGTTTTGGAGAGTTGATTTGGTTCACAGAAATATTATTGATGCTTCTGCAAGCAGGCGTTTTTGAAGGTCGCCGAATCGCTGGTGGCGATGCAATTCAAATTGAAGAAGCACCATATTCGGTGTCATTGCAGATTTTTATTTTCAAGAAACTGAAGCATCACGGCGGAGGTGTTTTGATTTCAAATAAAATAGTTTTAACAGCTGCACACTGTACGCAAGATTTTTTTCCTTTATCCTTTTAAGATGCTTATTTTGTGAATCATTCTCAGGCGTAAGTCCAAGAGCGCCCGTAAAAGTAAGACTTGGATCGAAAGCAAGTCATCAAGGTGGAACACTAATCGACATCTCAATGATTCAAATGCATCCGAATTGGGATGCAGCCTCAAGGTCAGATAATGACATTGCAGTTATTCGGTTGCATGTATCGGCGACCTTCTCTGAATGCATTGCACTGATTGAACTGGCTGACGAAGGTGACGAATCTAAAGTCGGAGAAATGACAAAAATCAGCGGATGGGGCGCTACGAAAAATTCTTTCGAGTCACCGCTTTATTTGAGGTCTGTTCGCGTTCCCATTGTAAGCCCAGAAATATGCAGAGCTACACATTATGAATACGAACCAGAAATTACCAATCGAATGATTTGCGCTGGTTTTCTCGAAGGAGGTACAAATTGAAAGACAATTGAAGTTACATTTACTGAATATTCCATTTTCAGGTAAAGACGCATGCAGTGGTGACAGTGGTAGTCCCATTGTTAGGATGAGAGATGGAATCGTGATTGGCCTCGTCAGCTGGGGCGATGCTTGTAACACAACTAATCACCCGGGCGTTTACACAAAAATTTCATATTTTAGGGGATGGATTAGAAACGTGACTGGTGTTTGAGTAGAGAATAAGTTTCCAAAGTCATATACTTTAAGTAGACTGGTGACAATAGAAAAATAATCACTTTGCACATTGCAATGAATGCGCTCGTAAATCAGTCATTTCAGAATTTGACAGTTTGTGTTGACAGTAGACTTCTAGAATCGAATATAAAAAGCTCAAACATGGAGTTTTCTCAAAGTAGTTCTTTCGAAATGAGTTTGTTAAGTTTTCTAACGTTACTTGTTTCAGTGACTTTTATTTTGTCTCAGTCGATTGTAGATGAACAAAATGATGAAAAAATCGTTGGCGGATACCCAATCGAGGTTGATTATTTCTTGCCTCGTTTTTGAAACGTTGACTTAGCCTTATTGATATTTAGATAGAAGAAGCGCCGTACCAAGTTTCGTTGCAAGTTTCTAACAAACATATATGCGGTGGCACCTTGGTGTCCGAAAAATTTGTGATAACTGCTGCGCATTGTAAGTTCAAATGACTTCTTTGAACTTGTAACTTTTATATTTATAATTTTCAGGTGTCGATGAAAAACCGACTCTCAAGATTCGAGGTGGATCAACTTCGCAAAATAGTGGAGGTTACCTTATCAACGTTGATAAGATTTATGTCCATCCTAAATGGAGAACTAACTTTCTTGATTATGACTTTGCGATCCTACATTTGAAGCAAGAATTCGTATTTTCTGATAAAATTCAACCAGCAAAACTTATCAACGATACCGACGACATTAGAAAAGCTGAAATGGCCGTCGTCAGTGGCTGGGGCCTGACTGGAGAGTTTGAACCGTCTATACAATTGGATCTGATGGCTGTACAAGTTCCAATAATTGACAGAAAATTGTGTGAGAAATTTTACCAGTCGCGCATCACTGATCGAATGGTTTGCGCTGGATTTATAGAAGGCGGTAAGTTTTTACGCTTCCTCGAATTGGTTCATGAGCAATTTCTCGTATTACAGACAAAGATAGCTGCAGCGGTGACAGCGGTGGTCCTTTGGTCAGAGAGTCTGATAGTGTTCTGGTAGGAGTTGTCAGCTGGGGATATGGTTGCGCTAATCCCATGGCTCCGGGTGTTTACTCGTACGTCAAATCAGTCAGAAAGTGGATCCACGAAATCACCAAATTTTAATCGAAGCTGTTAGTCACTTCAGCGGCCCAGCGAGCATTTGAAACTTGAACCTTATTCACTTTATAAATTTCAGTCTGACAAGAAGTCAACGTTCCCGAGCTAATAAAATCGAAACAGTATTAATGCAAAGAATTAAGTTTCGTGTTTCTCTTGCGAAATTCTTTTTATTGCAACTGACACTTGTATCGACGGTGGACTTTTTCGCGTGAAACGATTTTAAACCGACAAGATTTATGCTTTCGAAAATGAAATTTCCATGCGATGAATGTGAGAGTCTTTTTGAAAGCCTAAAGAATTTAAATTTATGTTCGCTGACTTTGGAACAAGTTCAAATGCATGTTACGGAATACTTTTCAGGACAATAACAAGTTTTTGAGTGCTATTGAATGCAAATCGGTTTCGGAACGGCATTGACGCAACAAAAATTAAGCGATTTCAAAATGAATTTCTTGATTTAAATTCTGCAATTTGAATTTCAACTATTTTTTTGCATTGTACGATAAAGTTTATCTAAAAGTGAGCTTCTCAGAACTCTGTCTCAGAACAGCCATTTTGCATTAGAAAAACGTAATCCAAGTTGACGTGCGGGATTCAGTACTTATACTAAAAGCCTTGCGGATGCTTTACGACTTCCTTCTCCCTTGTGGTTAACTTCAGTGTGATTGATAATGACGGCGATCTAATTCGATTAAATCTGACGCTCAACACGGTTATCAAATTAAGAAGCGCTCATGGTCAAATCGCGTACCGAGAATCTCTGCAAAACTCAAGAGTGCAGCAAAAAGCGCGAGAGATGTAAATGAATAAATAATTGTGTGGTGTATAAAAGTCAATTAATGGTTTCAGCCAACAAATCTCCTTTTGACCTCTTGTGAGTGAGTGCAACAGAAAATAAATTTAATTAATGATGCAATTAAATTAATCAAAACGTGTAAATATTTTCTAAAATTATCCAGTCTTGCTTCTTGGATATTTATTATTCACAGCTTTAGATCAAAATAAGCAGAGAGTTGTGCTCGAAGTTTTGAACGTTCGTTTCGAATAAGATCTTACTTCATGGCAAAAAAGCGTGGCTTGGCCATTTAGAAGTGTCCGGTTTATGTAGGAACAGCTTTGCCATGATTTATCGATTGCGAATCACGGACTCTTGTTGTTACATTAATACTATTGAGCAATAATAGGCTTAGGAGTCCATTTCACCAAGTTTCACTTTAAGTAGTTTTTCTTTCGCCGTTGCTGCCTTCTCCTGATCGTGATTGTTTGTGTAGCTGCGATTAGGCAGCATAAGACATGGACAGGAAAATTTGTGTTTATGTTTATGTTAATAGCGATCATTTATCAAACAACCGAAAAAACATTTGTTAACAAAGTCGTGATTTTTTGCGCACAAAATTGCGGAGCAAGCTGATAAAATCTTTCTTCGCAATTTTCCATGCATTATTAATAAATGGACTTAATAAATGTTTGCTTTAATGTTCCCCAGTAACCTGAATTCGATCGTTCACTTCATCCGCCGAAAAATAACAACGAATTCTCGCTGAAACCGATCGTAAACCAGGCGCCCATTAAAACCATTAATTGTATAATGATAGGTCAGCGCTTTTGCGAGTTGAATTCCAAAACGTTTCAAAAAGTGATCGCATAATCGCGGATATTTCGTGTTTCACGAGAAGAAAAATAAATTATGATATCAGCGTTGCAAGTTTGAATTATAAAGCGTTCAACATGATCCAATTTTGTTTCTTACTTCCAAAATTTGTTCTTGGTATGAGACCCACAAATATCAGTTGACTATTTGACGATCCTAATTGTCTTAGACAACGTATGAACACACAAAATAGTTTTTGTCATCAACTTTGCAATTAAAAAGCAATAAATGTCAGAGATAATGCCCTCGTGCAACAGTTTATCTGTCGTAGCTGTTTATTCTGCAACTTTTATCCAATGTCTTAGTCGTTGACGAAATTTCACGTTCAGATGAATCGTTTAATTGCGAATATCAACCTTAATCCACTGGAACACTCTCGCGACATAAATTGACTCGCAATTGATACTCTTCAGCAGCGCTTATATAGTCTCTCAAGATCTTATTCTCTCTCTCTAGAATTATGGGTTGAAAAGTGGAGTCTCACCAAAAGTGGCAAATGCAATCAACTTCTAGAGTATTATACTGTCACACCATGTCACAAAGAACATAATCTAATGACCGCAACTCATACGGCAAAATGAAAAATACCTCAGTCGTAAACTTTCACGACGTGTCCACATTTTTAATCAACAAAAAAGCGACATAAACTGCGATCGTCAGTTATGGAATTGGGTCACTGCAAGATTGAATGAAATTTTCCGCGCGACCTTGCACGAGCATGCAGGTCTTGTGAGATTTTTGCAAAGCTGAAACGTGTCAGCGCAAATTTATTTCAGTTTCATGCTCTTGTGTGTCTAAACGGCACTGAGAAGGGTAGAACGTCGAATACAGGCAGCAACAGCCACAGCTACCGAGCCCGAGTCTGAAGTCAATTTATCTCTTTGCACACACAAAACCAGAAGAATTTTTTAATTAATTTCAACTTTATTTAATTTTCATAATTCAGAAAAGGTTGTCGCAAGTTGGAATTGGCGAGAGATGCAAGCGAGAAAACAATCAAACGCTTGCCCTATTTATGAAATTGTGTAAAGTCTGAAGTTCTCCTTGGAAAGAAAGTCAATTTTTGTAACTTCACATAATAAAAAAGCAGTAACTTAATGATTTTTATTATACAGTCTCTTTTTCAGAGCGTTTGTGCATGTTTGCAGATTTTTTCGTTTATCAGCAACTCTCGTAACCAACCATCTTTGGGTTCACTTTATGCACACTTCTTTTGTTCATCGCTTTGAACACGCGCTTTGATGTTTTACTGTCTAAGTTTTTCCTCACCAGCGGAAAAACGGTAAAAATTCATGAGTAACAACTATTCAGTTGCACCATCTCCACATTTGAATTTAAAATTTCAAGCGAAGTGCAAGAAAAATGGAGCAATGCCCGAACTGTTTTTTGGAAGCACGAACAAGACAAACAGGTTCGCCGACGTGCCGCATGACGACGTTAATTATTTCCTTGCAAACAGCCGGGGAAATGCCCGAGAAAGATGTGTCTGGACACCTCCCCAGCCTCTACCATTGATTCATTTTTCTTGCACACATAGGATTCAATGCTGCAGAGCCGTTTGCGAATCAAACGATGCATGAAAATAACGAAAAAGTGCCTCCGTTACGAGTTTATTAACTTTCGGCCTTGTTTCACGACTTATTTGATGCGAGATTCTGATGCAATTCTTTCTCGCTTGCTACTGCTAACAAGAAGAAAATCATATTTTAATGGATTTTAATGATATTTTAATGGATTCACTGGAATACGGAATTGTCTTAAAGCTTATTATAAAGCTTAAAGCAGTATTTATTCGAAAAAAGATGCAAACAAAGTATAAAGACATTCCAGGTGATCGGAGTCGTCTGGACCAAGTTGTGCTGTGAAAATTTTTGTTCAAAGCGTTTCTGAATAAATAGAGTAAAGAGCCTTGTAATCTCGATCTAATCACACTAGCAGCTTGCTCAGGATGGCTCTGCCATTAACCATCCACTCCCGGTGCGCTGTGTCAGGTAATTGTGTAAAAATTGTTTGTGTCGATTGCGCAAATGAGAAGAAAATTAATCGAGCTGTTTGGTGTGACTCTTGGAAGGCCTCACCTGGCCACATCTCGCGCTGAACACAAAACTATGTGTATGACTTTTCGAAATACTTTCAATTTTGTTGATTCTTTCACTTTTTACTCCTCTCGATGATGATTTTTTGATTTCAGTTCGGAGAAAAGGTTAAAATTTGAATTTTTTGGGATCAGCTGAAAAGCCAATTTTGATGTTAATTCACAAAATTGATAAATTGACTGAGCCGCAAATTTTGACAGCTCGGCGAGCGCATTGCCCGGGCGTTCTTTTAACTTGTGCCTGCAAAACCATGACGCAACAATCTAATATCGCACGAAATAAATTTTCGAACGCTTTTTTGCTTTTTCTTAGTATATCTGGACAAGCTAATTAACCAAAAGCCTGCAAATTGAGTGCGGCAGTTTACAACACCTCTTTCAAGACATTTACACTAAGCTGATGTAGGAGAAAAGTGAAGTTTCCACTCATTTTCTTCAATTAACGATCAATGAATGAACGCCTCCATGAATGGCGCTTTAATTGGAAATTACTCGCTTTGTTGGTGACGTAAACTCAAAATAGACATTGGGATAGTAGAAACGAGCATGTGTAATTAAAAGACAAATAATCTCATATGGTTCAATGCATGTTTGCTGTACAACACGTTCGAATCTCATTCATTCGGTCCGACTTCCTACTTTGTTAAACAAATTGTGAAACTTTCTTTTCCCTTGCAAGCTTTTTTTGCGATCGTCTCGGCGGCAATAAAAAAAGTTCACAGACTTTCCGTCTGAGTTCACGACTGTGTGCATCATATTCACAAGCATGATCCACGAGAACTGGCTTCGTTAATTGAAATCACTGCACCGGAAAGTTGATTCTGTGTTATTGTGTCATGGAAGCTCGGGAGTGTGATCAACAAAGTGTGGAGTTAACAAAAAGAAAAGCAGTTCGTGATCTCGGGGAAATTGCACAACATTGTTAGCTCCACCACGAGAAAGATCATTGCCGTATTTGCATGAGCTAAAGACGATCTTAACATCGTAGTTATCTCATTGAGCTGTTTAACAAATAACTTCATGCTTGAAAATATGTTTTCTTCTTCGGCGCAATTTCATGCCGAATAAAATTTATGGTTTCGCGATGTTGCATGAATGTGGCGTGTTAAACAGTGATGCGTCTTCAAATAAAGAGTCATTAATTTTCCTTCGGCTCCATTAATATTTTCATGCTATCCCATTCAACTGTTGAGTTTTCTCACCGAACTCATCTGTTAAAAGTTATTCGCTCACCGCCTTTGAGCTCCCAGATACAAATTAACTTGTATTTTAATTCAGCGCCAAAGCGTGATAGTTCATTGAGGTTAAGTTTCGCTCTGTATCGCTTCATCTCGAGAATTCTTTTATGGCGCAAACGAAATTGACATTAAAAATGGAAACTGAAGATGCAACAATAGAAATCGCTCGCTCGATAGTTCTTCGCCGCTATTTGTTTTTGCGGCCGTTTCGATTCTGTTTTCAAGCATTTCCAGTGGTGCAACAAACACTAAAATTAATCTTCCGAGTACGCTTTGGCGCCGCCATTCGAAGTCCTTTATTATGTTGTTCTGCGCTTTAGTTTGTTGTCATAACATATTTTTTCGCAAGCGATTTTATTAATGCTCGGTATCTTCAGATATCAAATAACAATTCACAGAAAGTGTGAAACCGGGCAAAATGATTCCTTCGTCTCGATAAATTCATTAAAATTGGCTCTGTGATTTATGACCAAAATTATTCGCAGCCGTCTCTCTCTCCCTTAACCATTGCTACCGTTTTCTCAGAAGTGGTTAACTTTCAATTGTATTACATTTGTATTCTTCGTACACTTCGATGATCACCAAACAACGAAATAAAAATTTATTGCAGATTAGAATCATCACATTCGCTTAATGCACAAACATTGCGATTTAAAGGCAAAAAAGAAACAGCGACCGCGTTCGAGAGTGAATTGCAAATTATAAAGCATTTAGATGGTTCTAACCACGGCAATAGAGCCCCATCGAGCATTTCATTCACGTACGCAATGCTTTGAATGATGTATCGCTGGCTATTCCATGATAAGTTAACTTAAAATTTATCATTTCGTGTTTCGTCCGACACAATGACGTGATAGAATGCCTTTCCTACCTTGCATGTTATCTCCGGCCAAAGGAGCAGTCAAAACTCATGCACGATAGCGCGCTCGGGCGAATCAATATTCCTGCCAAGCCGGCCTCGTCCGCTGAGAAATCACTCGCACGTAAGCCTCGAAAAATTTCTATTTATAAATGCCATTCTTTGAAACGGACTCGGACGATTGGAATTATTGAGCAAATTTTTATTTAAATTAAGTCATTGTTTTGCATATTTTCCTTCTGTTTTCTTAATGTGCCCACTTGGAAGTTAAGAAATTGTTATGCTGAGATAGTCGATTGACGATAAAAAAGGACTCGTTTTAAAGTTTTGACCAACAAAAAGAGCAGCCACAAAAATATCTGTATGAACTTAACTTTTGACATTTCAAATGAATATACAATTTTTGAGCAATTTTTATTTCAAGTTGTGTTACCAATAAACGACTCAACTTAGCAGATAAACTCTCCAGCAGCATCAGAATGAAAAAAACATTTAAATACGCATGTGTTCTCGCACCGTTTCAATTTAATTACCTCACGAGATTCTTCACTCGTTTCTAGTTTCACGTAGAAATTCTCAAATTTTCTTGCAAATCACTTTTTGAAGTTCTTTTTAAGTCATAAATCATCCACGGGGAGAAGATCAGAAAAAGTTGTGAAGCAAGTTGAAGATTCTCTTCGTTTGCTGATGAATAAGCGAGAATTAAATTTCCAACTTTTTGCGCAACGATCGTGGTAACCGTGACCGTCAAATCTCTTGACTCATACACCCGAAAAAAAAGCATGAAAAATAATTTTAATGAATGATCCACGATGAAAATTGTTGACCTTAACATCAGCGATTAGACAGACGAGCTTGTGAGTTCGCTTTTGAACTTCTCCAAGCATGAACAGAATGAAAGCAAAGCTTATTGTTGAGCGCTCAAAATTTGTATAATTAAATTTTGATAATCACTTTAGCATGCAAACAAATCTTGTCGGGTTTTCGTTTTCGCTTTTTTTCGCAAAAATGTTAAACAATAAAATTTTATTGTTTCATATTTCTTCATGACATTTGAATTAGGCAAAACAAGAGAAAAATATTAAAACCTTTATTGCGAGTAATTGTGTCTAGTTTTCGTCAACTGTTTTATGGATCATGGAACTTGTCCTTTTATGGGATTCTCTCACTAACAATACCGCGGGCTGCGAAAATGTGTTTTTGATGATGGAAACTCCCAAATATTCTGATTGTTGAACAGAGTATGGGCCTGGCCCGCTCGGTGAGTGTCTTACACGTCAAAATGTTTGTAAACACCCTTGTTCAAGGTCTAGAGTTTTATGGCCTTAGACAATATTTCAATTATGCTACGGCATCATCGTGAGAAGTCGAATAAACCGATTGCTGTTTCTTCGTTTTCTTCTTGCCTTTCGACAACACTTGAATCAATAAAAGGTGTAGAGAGAAATTGACGGAGAGCCTAAAAGACAAATTTAATCGCTCGATGAATCATTAAGACTGCGGAAGCCCGAAAATAACAATCAATAACAAGGAAATTGAAGAAACCAAGTTTCAAAATTGTAACAACTTAAAAGGCATGCGCACAATTATTGTTAATTTGTAATGGCTTGAAGATGTTGAAAACAAGAAGCATTAAACCTAACACGTCTTGACGAAATTATGGAATTTACTCTCGAAAGTGGAAAACTGGCTGAGCTTGCAAACACTTTAGCACCCAATTTAACTGCTAGTGGTGAAAAATGCATTGCTGCCGGATCATTCGATTCAATTTCACGGTTTGTTTTTGTCTACAACTGCTTATATGATCAGATTTAAAATGAGCCGGTTGCCCTCTTGTACTAAAAAGATCTGAGCAACTCCAAGGCAAAAGCCGCTCCTAAAATCCACAACGGGAGACGGGGAATTCCACACCTGGAATCGAAGAGATGGTGCTACGGATGAATGTTGCAAATTGCAGTATCTCATGTTGTTTGGGGGACACCAAGATGGCTCAACTTTCAACTGCTTATGTGATCAGATTTTGATTCAATTACCATTAATAATTGTTGCACAGCTTACGGGAAAGTTTATTTGCTTCATTTTCCTTCATGAACACAAACAGTTCATGGCTTGTTGTCTTAAGCCGCCGCTGTTTCATATTCAAAAGAAAAATGTCATTCAAAAGCAACAAGATTCCAGTGTGGCCAAACTTGAGTTATGATTCCATGTCATCGATGGATGAATTTTTATGATCGAAATGTTGGTTTGTAGTGTTGATGTTAATTCGACAAGAAAATAAGCGTTTAAACAATCTTTCTAAAATTTCAGTTTCAATCTCAGTATTTTGAAGGCTTACCTCAAAAATTTGATTTCTAATCACTTTTCATGAATAAGTGATCAAACCACTAACTTAACCCAGCCTTTGGCACAGATTGCTGTGAGTGTTTTTTTGTATAATTTAAGTTTAATTTCATTACTTGAATCGGTCTGGAGATATAATTAAATGCTAGTTGCTGCTGGTTTTGCTATCACTTTTTGATGTTGACGTGAAATTTATTTTCGCAGAGCATGCATGTGTCTGCTGCGCGATGTTCACGGATTCTCACATATGTAAACTTCAGATTTTCTATGAATTTTGCTTTCTTCATGCCCGTGTAACAGACGAAAAGCCGCAGCCCTTCTTTCTCATTGTTCATGACAAGAGTTTAATTTAAATTTTATTTTTTAGATTATAATTCTCAATGCTTAAGGCAGCAGAGGCAAAATAAAAAGATTTAAGATGACTATTTGCCGATGGCGCAATGTTGAAAACATGAAAATCAATGCTGTGTGTGGTAATCAACGAGAAAAAGACATGAACTTCTCGTGGTCTTAAATTCTCGAGCCTGAAATATGTGCTTCCAAACCGACGAACGATGTTCAAGTTGTAAAATTCTTTCTTTCCGTTGCATCCGTACATGATTTTTTGCATGATTCGTTCCGTAACACAAAATCTAATCAATTTGCATTCGACGATCGCTCTTTGCGATTAGTTTTCGACCATAAATTCAATTTTTATGACGATAACAGTAGTTTCTCTCATTCTGCATTAAAAAACACTTTCGAAGCTACTTTGTTAAAGTGAAATTAGCTAAAATTCAATTTTGAAACATTTTGACTACAATAAAAGCGAATGTTTTCCATCGGTGATACGTTTATTCGAACGCGTAGATTCACCTCCACGATAATGGTGAAGTGGAGCTTTTTGGACGAAGCTATAAAAGAAACCTTGAGGCAGCTTCGTGACCGACAAAAACGCCGCGCTCGATCTGAGCTCGAGATACATTTTCTTTTCACTGGCGCGAAAGCAAAGCAGCAACAATAAGTCTTCAGGACGCTTATGCACATAGTTTGGATTGTAGATTCAATTAATTGATTCTTCAACAAATAAAAGCTGAGATTCCCACACTGAATCATCCAATTTGGTCGAAACGAACATCTGAACTGACTAATTCTTCTCTCGTGAGATGATTACGACAATTGCCGCAGCAGTGCTGTTATGTTTTATGAATATTTCTCGCGTTATTATGCAATAAAAGAAGCATCATTTAAAGTTCTGTAAAATTTCATCGTTTTACAACTCCAACAAGAAGCAGGATGGGAGATTCTGGACAAACGATTGTAAAATTTCTTTGTGTTTTTTGTCATTTGACTTTCCAGCGTTTTGTTAAATGCGATCTTCTTGCCGAGATCTTGTGAGTTTTCCCATTCTATAAGTTATTAAGAATTGTATGATTTGGACAACAAGCAAAATATTCTTTCAGCAGTAATACGTCATATTGTGCGATGAGCGAGAGATAGCCGTAAAAGATTAGTAATCTGAAGTGGGGTGGATTTGTGGGTTTCGTCACAAAATTGAGATTGACTGGAAATTTTAAAATTCACTCTACTTAACAAAACCATTTTTAAGTCTTCATAGAGACTTAATTTATGCACGGTTCCAATTCAAAATAATCTTAAATAATAACAGAATGGACAGAAGGTGAAGTTGAAAGGCAAATCATCAAAAGTTATAATTACATTTCTTTATGATCAGAATCTTGTTTCAGATCTCTCGTCTACTCTCTGCTTCTATTCTGCTGTCCTGATGATGTTTTAACACCAGCAATCTGCTTACGCAATTGCGATAAAGTTCTCGGCAGTCGAAAAATTACTTGTTGATGATTTAAAGTCGATCAGATAACATACTTTGTTGTCTAATGATAATGATTTTCTTTTCGTGTCTTCGTCAGTTTGCCTTTTGAATTCTTTCACCACAATTTGAATAGTTAAAAATTCCACGATCTTTTGAGATGAACAACACAAAAAATATCAACTTGATTATTCGCCTCGAATATTTTGTTTCACAAACCGTTATAATCACACTCTAAACTATTCATCTAATAATTTTTCTTCTTGCCTTCTCTCCTTTTGAGATTCTGGGGCTCAGTTAGTTTTGATGTTCTCTTTCTTCTTCTGATTAATCAATAATTTCTCTATTCTTCTAACATTTTTTAATGCCTGTCTTCACCTTGTTTACTTTTTGTAATAATCTCTGAAGATTGATACGAATGGCGCTGTTGTGCAAAGTGTTTGGTTTTCAGATTTTAAAATATTCGCCTTTTACTTGGCTGACACTTTCAGTTCTGATTTATTCACAAAAAAATTAAAACAATTTCCATAATTTTTTTTTCGCGGATTTTAGTTATGCATGAAAATTTGCATGAAAATTTGCATAAGATTGATTAAATGCACACTACACTGCGGGCTGACCTTAACTCCGATCTCTTTCACGTTGTCTTTATGTTTTTAATTTCCATCGGCATCAACATAGACGGCACACTCTCAAGAGTCGAGCGCCGTAAAAATTCCGAATGTGCACAAACAATTTTTACCCTAAAAAGCATGAAAAAAGCATGAGCTCGAGCTTTAACTCTTTCTTTTTTATGTAACACCTCGGCTGATTAGCAAAAATGTCCATAAAATATTTTTAGCCAAAAAACTGGGTCAAAAATCGTGTAATTGTTTAACACTCAAAACTTTATTGTTTTATGGCTTGAAATTGTTAATGAAATTATCATGCACTGCAATAAATTGTTTTCTTTCCAAATATCACTGAAAATTGTTTTCAAGATAGCCGAACGTAAAACACGAAACAGAAATAATAAATTTGCGCGTTGAAATCCACTCACTGTGGCGTTTCTTACAAGACTAAACTCCGTCAGTTCGCTTGGAATGTTTCGTGAAGTTTTTTATTTCTTTTTTTCGTTCGGATCATGAGAAGCTGCTGCGGCTGACTAGTATGCGTACATTGTGCTGTGCTTGTCTGTTTTGTTTCGACTTGAAAAAAGGAAAAAAAAACAACGACAAGGCAAAAAAATAATGAAAAGAAATTGAGTTAAAATCAACACATTTTTCAAGTTTTGTTGATATTTGCTTCGCTTCCTTCTCGTGTTTTTATCAGTATGAAAACGGTTTTTCTTCTTGGAAAAGTTTTGCAAAGTTTATTTCCTGGCTGTTATCACCGAAGTTTCTTGAACTTTTCAACATTTTAATATTGTGGTTCTCTACTGCCTTTGGGACAATGCAACTGCATTGAATGGAAACCATTAAAAGTTTATGCTTTTTGTGCAAATTATTCCACAATTATCAGTTGACACTACTTCTGAATCAACTCTCGCAGAAATCAGTTCTGTATTGCTTTTAATAGCACAATTTTCCATTATCATTGTTAATTTTTTCTGCTCTAAGCCTGTTTCAACCTGAAATAATATTAATTTCCTTCTCCTGTTGTCTTCTTCGCTCCTTCTGTTAATGCAAAATTCATTAAAGGAGTTCGATTATATCACATTTTTCTTAGTCGCACAACCATTGATCGCTGGAAGGCAAAGACAGGTTAAAGCCTAAAGAGTGAATTCAAGAAAATCACATTAAAGCATTAAACACTAATTAAAGATTAATTAAAATTGTTTGTTTCGTCCATTTCGAGGTCATTATATTCCCCATCTTTCTCCATCGGATCTAAGACAAAAGCCAGGCTTCGGGAAGCAAACACAAGATGATTGGAACATATTTCTGTGTGTTAATGTTCATCATCATTTTTTTTCCCTCGCGAAAGCCAGAAGCAACTATCAACTTTCAGTTGAGCCAGAGAATGTTGAAGAAGTAGGCATGATTCTCTGGCGATGAGCATGAAATCAAGTGGAAAAATATCGAATCGTGGAGAATGAAAAACAAAAGTTTCATAGCGCATAGTTTAGGATTAAATTGGGAACTGTTCTAGGTTAACGTCATAAGTCTCGAACTCAGCTCTGTTTAGTTTCTGTTTGCTCACAAATTGCAAGTTTGAACTTAAGTTTTTTCAAATATTTGTCAACCAGATTGATGTTACTCGTGATTGACCCCATAAACTGCTTTCTGTCTTCTTTTTTTATCTCTGCCATCAACACACGATATTTATTTGTTGATTGAAATCATGCCTTCATAGTCGGTGATTATTTGGTGAAGCAGAGAGAAAAGAAGAAAATGGAATTAATGAATGCCAAAACACCCGAAAACAAGAAATGAAATGATCGATAGAAATCAAAAGGAATATCTAAGAACGTAGGCTATTTGGAAAATCATTCTTAATCGCTTATGATTCTTTATTTTTGCTATGTTTCGACTTTGCTTTCATCAAATTCATCAGAAAGACCAGATGATATTTAACTGATTTCGATTTCTATGCTTCGATCATTCTTCCAGTAAATTGAAGAACCTTTTTGCGCCTCATATAAAAAACTGGTAACATTTCACCAGTCACGAGGTATGCTGCCTGTAAAGCTTGTCGACAACTTCACTAGAGAAGCCAAGAAAAAGAAGAAGACAAGAAGTGTCAGAAGGAAATTCAACATTTCAGTGACTTTTAGCTGATGATGGGAACTTCTGGAAAATGCATTGACGTAGTTGTACAAATGTTTTAATCACCTTCAAAATGTACAGTGCGAGTGCTGGAGGTTTTGTGGGGTAGAAATTTGAGTTTGACTGAATGATTCTGAGTTTGGCATCTTAAGAGAATTGGTTGCAACATAAATTCTGCACATTTTGTTTTTTTTTTCAGTTTGTTACTATTTTATGAACAACGCAAACTCCTAGCCACGTTCCTGACATTATCGATTTTTGCCTGTAAAATTGCAATAACCGCTGATGGTTCGTAAGATCTTTATTAAAAGATAAATCAAAAATAATTTTCTAGTATTTTCTCTTTCACTCGCTCTTTGCGGCAGCGATTAGATTGCAATTGTTTAACATTCGATGTGTGACCACACTTTGTGAATAATTCAATCGCATCAAACAGATTTTCATTTCAGATTCAAGTGTTGGGAAGAAGCGAAGAAGAAATGAATTTTCTTTTCTAGCCTTCGATGGGGAAAGAAGACGTGCCAAGTCAATATTGTGCTTGCTTGCCTGCGACTCTTTTTCGATTCATCGATTTTATCATTTCAATTTCTCATCTTTTTTCTTTTGAGTTTGAAAGTCTTAATGCATTAAGTAAAAATAATTATATTTTGTGTTTACGGCGTTTATCAAGGTTAATTTTAATATTATTTCTTCGATTCCCGCTCTTCGTCAGCATTGGGACTCGCTTTTACCTTCTTCTGCACTGACTTCAGTGTTCCGAGCCCTTTAACCGTGATTAATAATAGGAGAAGAAAATGAAATAAAAATCTCGGTTTGTAGCTACGAAAAAGCATCGACGATGGCAAACAACAACAAGAAGACTCGCCAGATCTGGTGAAACGATGGTCGACATCCTACTTTATGGCTCATTATAAAAGCTCTTCTTATTTTACTGAGATGGTTCCGAGAACCTATCACGCGCAAGAGACATAAGTGATAATGGCACACTCTTAGGAGAATTAGTCAGACTCATGCAAGCCATCGATTTCTATTTCCTTTCGCGAGTGCCGCCCTCAGATTTATCCCTGTCTACATCGCAGTGTCTATAATCAGACACTTTAGTTTTTGCTTGAAAGTGGCGACACGTTTCATATCACTCGATTGCAATCTAACTGAAGCCAACACACGAGTTTTGCTTCGCCAAAAAGTTGTAAACAAGTTACAAACTTGTTTGCCGCAGAGTTGTTCTTCTGCTGTTGGTCGTATTTCGACTGAATTTATGCATAAATGGATTCGATCTGAATTTTATGATGTTTACCAATTCTTTTTTCTTAATTCACTTATGAAATCACCTCCACTTTTATAAAAGTCCGGTTCTCGAGGGCGGCTTTGCTAATTTTACGGTCTCACAAGTTCTCTAATTCACCGTCAGTAACCCAAAATATCCAAGCCCCAGGGCGTTTCAGGGTGTTCCCCA